>CAUYON010100125.1:0-47716 GCA_963573935.1 Arctocebus calabarensis | reverse complement strand
TTGATGAAAATATTTCAAATGGTATATAAAACCAGCACATTGTACCCCATGATTGCATCAACATACACAGATATGATTTAGTTAGAAAAAAGGAAAAAAAAATTTTGTTCCAATTAATGGAACAAAATGGATAATTTTGTTATACTCATCTAAATTTAAATGTATATACCCTTCACTTCCACAACCATTTCACCTGGTAAAAGTGTGCCAAAATATAAATTTAAATGATAACAACTATAAAATCTTTGATGAAGAAAAAAAATCTCCAAAAATGAAATGTCCATTAAAAAGAAATTCCTTTAAAAATGGCTTTATAGAATATTGATAGAGTGGAATATGATGTATTACATACAGAGAGGAAGTGAAGATACCCAAAATATATTGCCATGTGGTAAGAGCCATGTTGTAGAAAATTATAAATACAATAGAATAATTTGTGTTAAATATGTACACACATATTTGATTCCATATGCCTAAGAAATTTCTACTATTTTATAAAAGAGACTGCAAGCCAGTGTTTTCACTGGTAAAGGGAGGTGGGAAGGGGACTTTCAGTTTTCCACTTTGTATTTATTCTACCATGAACAGCAAAGACTTTATATGAATGAAAAAGATTTTACAACACAAAATGGATTAAAGACTTAAATGTTAAGGCCTAAACCTATGAAACTACTAGAGGAAGACACAGGGAAAATCCTTCAGGTCATTGATCTCGATGGGTAAGAACATAAAAGTCCAGGCAACAAAAACACATAAAAAATGGGACTATGAGGTGTACACCTAGATACTTCTTTTTCCTTGGAGCTTCTGAGAAGGATATTGTGTCCTTGATTTCCTTCTCATCTTGGCTGTTATTGGCATATACAAAGGTTACTGATTTGTGGACATTGATTTTATATCCTGAGACATTACTGTATTTTTTGATGACTTCCAGGAGCCTTGTGGTTGAGTCTTTGGGGTTCTCTAAGTAAAGAATCATATCATCTGCAAAGAAAGAGAGTTTCACTTCCGACCCCATTTGGATGCCTTTAATTTCCTTCTCTTGCCTGATTGTATTGGCTAGAACTTCAAGCACTATGTTGAACAGTAGTGGTGATAGAGGACACCCTTGTTTTGTTCTAGTCCTGAGTGGAAAAGCTTTCAGTTTTACTCCATTCAGTGTAATATTAGCTGTGGAATTGTTGTAGATGGCTTTGATCATTTTAAGGAATGTCCCTGCCAATGCCTATATTCTTCAGCATTCTAATTAGGAAAGGATATTGAATTTTATTGAAAGCTTTTTCTGCATCTACTGAGAGGATCATATGGTCCTTGTTTTTGCTCCTGTTGATAAGGTAAATCGTGTTTATAGATTTGCATATGTTAAACCAGCCTTGCATCCCTGGGATGAATCCTCCAGTTTTAATGATAAGCTGTAATCTAGTCACTAGGATTTTATAGAGAATTTTTGCATCTATATTCATTAGTGAAATTGGTCTGTATTTCTCTCTTTTGGTTGGATATTTTCCTGGTTTTGGTATCAGGGTGATATTTGCTTCATAGAAGGTGTTGGGAAAGATTCCTTCCCCCTCAATTTTTTTGAACAGTTTCTGCAGTATTGGTATAAGCTCTTCTTTGAAGGTTTGCTAGCATTCTGGTGTGAAGCCATCTGAACCAGGGCATTTTTTTGTTGGGAGATTTTCCATTATGAAGAGAACTATGAACCCCTAAGAAAAGAAACAGTACAGGATGCCAACAAATGGAAGAACTTCCCTCCCAGAATGGCTGGGAAGAATCAACGTTGTTAAAATGTCTATACTTCCCAAAGCAATCTACAGATTCAATGCTGTTCTTATTAAAATACCAACACTATACATTCAAGACTTGGAAAAATATTTTCTATTGAACAAAAAAAATCCCCCATATAGCCAAGACATGTCTTAACAATATAATCAAAGCTGGGGGTATCAGCCTACCAGACTTCTGGCTGTACTATAAGGCCACAATGATCAAAACAGCATGGTATTGGCACAAAAACAGTGACATAGACATTTGGAACCGAATAGAAAACCAGGGTATGAACCAAACATCTTACAGCCGCCTAATCTTTGATAAACCAAAAAAGAACGTACACTGGGGGAAAGAATCCCTATTCAATAAATGGTGCTGGGAGAACTGGATTTCCACGTGTAAAAGACTGAAACTGGACTCGTACCTTTCTTCACTCACAAAAATAGATTCAAGATGAATAAAAAACCTAAATCTAAGAAATAATTAAAATCCTCAAAGAAAGTGTGGGGAAAACATTAGAAGCTATCGGCCTGGGGAAGGACTTTATGAGGAAAACTCCCATAGCAATTGTAACAACAATAAAAATAAATGAGACTTAATGAAACTGCAAAGCTTCTCACAGCTAAGGTGACTGCAACCAAAGCAAACAGACAACCTACACATTGGGAAAGGATATTTGCATATTTTGATTCAGACAAAAGCTTGATAACTCTGATCTACAGAGAACTTAAAGTAATAAACACAAAAAAAGCCAACAATTCCTCAGATCACTGGGCAAGAGAGATAAATAAAACTTTCTCTAAAGAAAACAGATGAATGGCCTAGAAACTTATTTTTAAAAACGTTCATCGTTCCTAATAATTAGAGAAATGTAAATCAAAACCACCTGAGTTATCATCTAACCCCAGTGAGAATGGCCCACATCACGAAGTCTCAAAACTGCAGATGCTGGCATGGATTGGAGAGAAAGGAAACACTTTTACATTGCTGGTGGGACTGCAAACCAATACAACCTTTTTGGAAGGCAGTGTGGAAAACCCTCAAAGAACTCAAGCTAGACCTCCCATCTGACCCTATATTTCCACTTCTGGTCATCTACCCAGAAGGAAAAAAAATCCTTTTATCACAAGGACACTTATACTAGACTATTTATTGCAGCTCAATTTACAATCACCAAAATGTGGAAACAGCCTAAATGCCCACCAACCCAAGAATGGATTAACAAACTGGTATTTATATACCATGGAATACCACTCAGACACTAAAAAAGACAGAGACTTCATATCCTTTCTATTAACCTGGATGGATATGGAACACATTATTCTTAGTAAAGCATCACAAGAATGGAAAAATAAGAATCCTATGTACTCGATTTTGATATGAGGACAATTAAGGTCCTAGTACACAGTGGCAGGGTGGGGTAGGGGACAAAGAATGCTGAACTTGGGAAGGAGGGAGGATGTGGGGGGGGATCAAGGGATAGGGTTCACTTTTGAGGGGTGGGACACAAATATAAAATGGTCCTTGTCTAATAAAAGCAAAGAATGTAACCTGCTTCTATGTAGCATCAATGAATCCCCAACAATAAAAAAAAAAAAAGAGGTATTTCACCCCAGTGAGAATGGCTACAGTTACAAACACAGAAAATAACAAATGTTGTTGAGTATTCAGAGAAAAGAGAACTCTTGTACATACACTGTTGGGGAATGTGAATTAGTATAACCATTATGAAAAACAATATGGAGATTTCTCAGAAAACTAAAAATAGAACTATCAGAGGATCCAGAAATCTCATTACTGAGTACTTATCCCTGGGAAAGGAAATGAAAAATATCAAAAATATCCATACTCCCATGATTATTGCAGTGCTATTCACAATAGCCAAGCTGCAGAATTGACTTAAGTGTCCATCAACAGATGAATGGAGAAAGAAAATGCAGCGTATATACACAATGGAATACAATGACGCCATAAAAAGGAATGAAATCCTGTCATTCACAGCAACGTGGATCAACCTAGGGGACATTATCTTAAGTGAAAGAGCCAGGTACAGAAGGTCAAATATTGTTCTCTCAAACATGGGAGCTAAAAAGAAAACAAAGGGAACTTACAGAAATGGAGAATAGAACATAGTTATTAGAGGCTGAGAAAGATGGGGGAAGAGAGGATAAGGAGAGACTGGTTAATGGATACAAAATTATGCTGAGTGGGAGGAATAAGTTCCAGTGTTCTTTCTTTAGCATTGTGAATATATTTACCAATAACTTATTGTACATGTATGTTCAAAAACCTAAAAGAGGGCAATCTGAATGTTCCCAAAACAAAGAAATAATATTTGAGGTGATAGGTATCCTAATTACCCTATTTGATTACACACTGTACACATGAATTAAAATGTCACTCAGCACACTGTAAATACATGACAACTAAAAATAAAAGGGGAAAAATACAAACTATTAACTGCTGGGTATGGTGCCCCTTCCTGTACTAGCACTCTGGAGGTCTAAGGTGGGAGGATCAATTGAACTCAAGAGTTCGAGATCAGCCTGAGCAAGAGTGAGACCCAGTGTCTGCTAAAAACAGAAACAATTAACTGGGCATCATAGCAGGCACCTGAGTACCTGTCCCAGCTACTCAGGAGGCTAAGGCAGGAGGATCTCTTCAACCCAGGAATTTGAGGTTGTTGTGAGCTAGGGTGATGTCACAGCACTCTAGCATGGGCAACAGAGTGAGATTCTGTCTCACAAAAAGAAAGAAAGAAAAAAAAACTTTTAACTAAATATGATGTCAAAAACTATACAATTGTTTCAATTTTTTAAAAATTGAGTTTAAAAATGTATAATAATTTGAATTATTTATATTGCTTTTTGCAGCTCCATTTCAAGTCAGATATTAAACAAAGGTTAAGCATAAAAAAACAAAGTTTGCAACAAGTAAAACATTTTCCTTGTTCCTCACAGGAATTTTTGGGAATTTAATGCCTTAAGATTTTCATCACCATAATCTCAATACCAAGCCAATTATGGTTTTGGCATATCCCAAACTAATTTGTGGCTTCATGTCTTGTTTCTTAAAGGAAGTCTAGAGCAAAGGGAGAGGAAAAAGGTGGCAGTTAACATTTGTGCAGGTCAGCTCAAGTAAAGCATTCAACCACAGCACTCTGGTTTGGGTTTTAATAGGCAATTGAAGGCTAATTGTATACACAACACATGGTCTTTTCAATCCTGAGTGAATTAGAGTCCTCAGAGAAAAAGAGAAGGCAAAGAATTTGTTCATTTACCTTATCTCTTCCTTCTTCTCATTTTCTTCTTTCCCACTCATTCACTTTCTGCCTAAGCCCTTCTTTCTCTCAATTGCATGCAGAGGAGAGAAGAGAAATATCCAGGTTCTCTAAATTTTATTGACAGGCTTTATTAATAGGTTTTTCACTTCCAAGTTCTTAACCACTCCATGTCAATTTATAATTTCATCGAAATGTCAACATCTCATGCAGAATGCCTGTGTTGAAACAATTCTGGAAGTTTTACAAGTCAGACAAATAATATGAGTTGTGTGCTCTAGACTGGAGAGTACTGACAGGGAAGCTGTTGAGTCCTGGAATACAAATATAATTCATGGCTGAGAAATCTCACAAGATTGCAGTGTTTGTCAAATTGAAAAGAAATCACCATTCACTGGGTATAGGAAGAAATTTCCTAAAAAGATCTTTCAGTGAGATATGTTGTTTTCAGACATCTAATTAGTCTCAAATGCCCATTTTAAAATAGACATATTGTTCATTTTAGCTAACATAGAATTACAAATTCACAGAAGAGCTCATGGTCAAAAACAAAATATTAACGAAGAACATTGTGGCAGATCGTGTAGAGGATGAGACATCATGGGAAGCGAAAGATTTATCATTCCAGTTGGAAGATTGGTGACTGGAGTTTGATTTTAGAGCCGCATCTATACAAACATCATCAGCAACACACACATCAACACTAATGTCTTCCATATCCTCTCTCTCCTCACAACTCAAGGTGGGATAACAGCTACAACGAAATTTATCAGAAAATTCCCGTAGGTCTTCACGAGTAGGATTTCCAAG
This sequence comes from Arctocebus calabarensis, assembly GCA_963573935.1. Taxonomy (NCBI): domain Eukaryota; kingdom Metazoa; phylum Chordata; class Mammalia; order Primates; family Lorisidae; genus Arctocebus; species Arctocebus calabarensis. The sequence goes on along the minus strand of CAUYON010100125.1, from coordinate 41,856 downwards.
TACTATGTACTTTCCATCTTTCCCAATTTGAATAGCAAAACTCTCTGGGTTCAGGTGAAGATAGTCACTTGAATTCCAGTCTTTCCTTGTACACACACCTTGCTCCTGGCACAGCACTTGGCTACACATTTTGGCTGCTAGAGTGACGTTGATTATGTAAGGATTCAGTGTTGTCTTAATGTAATTGTTTAGATTCAAACAAGATGTCTGTGAAAATATAAGATGGTTAGAATATCAAACAAATTACTTCATATGTGAATTAATTACTGAAATGAGTAATTTTAAGGAAGAATAAAAAAGCAAATAAAGCAAGAGATAGAGAATATTTTATCTTAATCAACAAGATTATTCCAACTACTTTTTGTAACATTTGTCAAGAACATTTCACAGCCATTCCTTGCCACTTAATAATTGACCAGTTGAGGCTTCACATACCCAAGCCTTGATGTCCCTTAATAATTCATAAACTAATTCAATAGAAGGGTATAGCTGTTAAAAGTACAGGTTCTGGAGTCTATTTGCCCTGATTGGAATCCCAGTTCACTTAGTGACCACCTGTAAGAATTTAGGAATCCCTCAACTTTTTTTGAGTCTTAATTTCCTATGTGGGGCAAATTAATTAACCTGTTTATGCTTCAGCTTCAGGATCGATAAAATATTAGGATAATTATGGTGCATAACTCATGGGGTTATTGTGAAGATGAAAAGGTCTAATATATACACATATAAAAGTGCTTAAACAAAGAGCCTACCATATCTTTTGTTTACCCTCCAGAAGTTATAAACAATATAATAAGCATCACCTTTGTAAGACAAGTTTCAACAGCATTGAAAAGGTTTAGTGATTTCTAAATTGCTGGCTCAAAATAACTTTAACAGGTTTGACTGGATACATGTTATATTAAAAGTTACATACAGTCAAGTTATGGGTGATTACTGAAAGCTCTTTTACAAACTTGGCAGAGTTTGAGTGATGAGTAACTGAAATGAATCATCTTGAGACTGGTATGTACTAAAACCTGGACACTGCCTTTTTAAAAACAATTAAAACAGTCCTTTTTCATGACCAATAGTTCCACTCAGTCGAGCTGGCTGTGCTAGTACTTCAGCAGACCGGAGGAACTGGTGAGTGCATGTTGACAGCCAAGTCAAGGAATCTTGACAGCTTCCACTTGAATCTATTTTTTTTGTGACCTTCCTTGAGATGATGTTATCTACTGTTGGCAGAATAATTAATTGCTTCCCAGAGATGTCCACACCCTAATCCCCTGGAATCTGTGACTATGTTACATTACATGGCATAAGAGACTTTGCAGGCTAAGATTAAGGCTATGAAGCTTGGGAAGGGGCAATTATCTAGTTGTGCTCAATCTAATTACATGAATCTGAACATGCAGAAACTTTCCAAGCTGGGTTAGAAACAGAAGATGGAAGGTAGAGGAATTCCAAAAGTAAGAAGGACTCAATCCACCACTGCTGACTTTAAAGACAGAAAAGGGGTAATGAGCTGAAGAATATTGGCCTTTAGAAGTTGGAAATGGCCTTTAGCCAATAGCTAGGCAGATAATGGAAATCTCATTGTTATGACCATAAGGAACTGAATCTCCCAACAACCCAAATAAGTGAGGATCCTCCCCTAGAAAAGGATAACAGCCCTCTGACACCTTGATTTTAGTCCACCAATTCACATGTTAGACTTCTGATGCACTTATACAGAAATGTATAAAATAATATATTTCTTTTTTTTTTAACCATTAACTTTGTTGTAGTTTTGTGGAAGCAATAGAGGACTAAAACACATCTAAAACACACATATACCACACATCTTCTTAATTCTCCTTTGGCTTCACATGGTGTTTAGGATAAAACCCAACTACTTTTCTTGACTTTTGTACAGCCTGAACATGGTATAACTCTTCCTACCTCTTGTCTGAACCTCTCAGACCCACCCTACCTTAGACCTAGCAGCTATTTCACTCATTTCAAATTGCACTTACTGTTCCTTCTGCTTGAAATGCTCTTTCCTCTAACTTTTAACATCATTGACACCATCTTGTCATTCAGATAGTAGCTTTAATTAGACAATGTCCTTCTTGGATACTGTTCTTGTGGACACTCTCACATCTCTCTATTTTAATTCTCTACACAGCACTTAAATCAAATGGTATTCTATTTCTATACTGTACCTAAGCTTTCCAAGAGTCCATGGATTTTGTCAATATTCTACAAGATTGTGTTCTCAGTAAGAAGGAGGTTAGAATTTATAACCAAGTACAGATATCATTGCAGTTGCTTCCTCAACTCTACAGAGACAGGGTTAGTCAGAAAAAGTAGTACAGGGATAAGAGTGATGTTAGATCATCAGCCTACATAAGAGTGGTCTATAAAAAGATCTTGACCGGGCATGGTGGCTCACTTCTGTGATCTGAGAACTCTGGGAGACTAAGGTGGGTGGACTGCTTGAGCACAGGAGTTTGAGACCAGCCTGAGCAAGAGTAAGATTCTATCTCTACAAAAAAATAGAAAAAAAAAACTAGCTGGGCGCAGCATGCCTATACTCCCCAACTACTTGGGAGGCTGAGGTAAGAGGATTGCACAAGCCCAAGAGACTGAGGTTGCTGTAGCTATGATGATGCCATGGCACTCTACCCAGGGCAGCGGAGTGAGACTCTGTCTTAAAAAAATACAAAAAATAGGCTCTCTAATAGATATTGCCTACTTTGTATCAATCACATCATTATGTATATTACATATTATATTTTTTCTTTTTCTTCATAGTGTAAATACTCCTACAACCCATGGCCAATTTCAAGGTACTAATCTGACATTACTGAATGCCAAATTGGGAATCAAGTACATCCCTAGTACACACTATGGTGACATGCAATACATCATCATATAGTATTTCCACTTGTACAGAAATAGTAGATATAATTTCAAAAGCATGAATAACCATAAAATGAACAATATATTTATTGTTCAATATTGTTCAATATATATATTTACTTTAATGATATATTGAGAATATATTACCTTTGTTTTTAACATAAATCATTTTTTGTAAATTTTTCTAATTTAAGTTTTAATACTGGCTGTGCCTAACAACTAGCTCACAAAATTCCCAAATATTAATAAGCAGGTCACACAAGCTAGAACCAGCTCCATCACACCACTACATCTAATAAGATGAAATGAAAGGCACCATGGAGGCTGAGGCCAGAGCATTGCTTGAGCCCAAGAATTTGAGGTTGCTGTGAGCTGTGACACCACAGCACTCTGCCAGGGGTGACACAGCGATACTCTGTCTCAAAAAAAAAAATATATGAAATGAAAGGAAATGGTTTACTTACACTTGTTTAAGGTGAGTTCCAGTAACCACAAGTAAATTTTTAATTACTGGTTTCTCAAGTACTCAAAGAATCAGAAGAAACAACAATTCATGACTTTACTGATTATGAGTGATATAGAAAACAGTAGAACTAGTGAGAGATTTAGCATACAAAATGACCATGAATTGAAAAAAGTAGAAGTATACATAACAGAGTCTCTAGGAGACAATTTTGAGGTAGTGTCACTAAGTAGAAAATAGTCACAGTAAAGTTGGAGGGCTGTCCCTGGTTGGATTTTGGGAGGAGGCATGAGAGTAGAATGTAAATCTAAGATTAAAGTGCTATTAAGATACAAGTATCACACTTAACTAGTATGTCATACCATCCTACTCACTGAGAAATGCCTTACTCATTATTCTTCATGTTTGGGTTGTTTGTTTTGCTTGTTTGGTTGGTTGTTTTCTTTTCTTATTTAATTTTTTTAATGGAGTACTTACTTCTTATTGGATTCCTTTTTTGTTAAAAAAAAAAGAAAGAAAATAGAATGGAGAATTTATATGTATTTATAAAAGGTTAACTAATAGGACCTTTGAGAAAGGAATTTACAGATTTAGGAAAATTAAGAATATATTTAGGAGAATTATAATTTTAAAATAATTTACTGACTTAAAATATTTTACCAAGGGACATATATCTTTCTTTGAACTTAGATTTTTCTGTTCTTTCTTTTTAATAGAGATCCAACTAGAGATAATAGCACTGTTCAAATTAGGCAGAAGAGCTCAGATTACCTTGATAAACTTCACCAATGCAACTGCTGTTAAATGTTTTTAAATAAAGTAAAACTATGGCTATTCTATCTGAAGGACAAGAGAGGAATATAATTCTTCTCATAAGGTCTCTTTTTGCCTTAAAGTTTAAGGTCTGTTCTCTACAAGTCCTAGGATAGACCATCAACCGGGCCATCAGCTTCATTTGAGAGTCTCCCTGGCACTTTGCTCATTAGTATTTCCACTTCCATCAGAAAGGAAGAGTTCAGCTCCAATTCAGCAGTGACAAAATGACAACTTTATTCTCATACTTGGGCTCAAGTGATTCTCTTGTGTCATCTTTTCTTTTCTTTCTTTTTTGAAGCAGAGTCTTACTTTGTCACCCTGGGTAGAGTGCCATGGTGTCATCGTAGCTCACAGCAACCTCAATCTCTTATGCTTGGACAATCTTCGTGCCTCAGCCTCCTGAGTAACTGGGACTACAGGTGTATGCCACTACACCTGGCTAGTTTTCCTGGTTTGAGTAGAGACAGGATCTCGCTCTTGCTCAGACTGGAATAAGATTGAAGAGGTGGGGGATAAAGACCCAATATGAAGAATTAACGAAGAACAAAAATAAAGAAAGAAAGACCTATCTTCTTATACCAAAAGCCATGTCAGAAAACTGAGATGACAATTGTTTTTACAACTTAACAGCCATGTAGTCCAGAGAAATTCAATTAATCTTGCTGAATTTGTTTCATCATTATAAAACAAGTATAATAGTTTGAGACACGAGGTATTTTGATGCAGCCTATATTAATGGAGTGCCTCAGTATTAATTAAGCACTTATTACTACAAAGATATTCTAGAGACATAGCAGTGCTTCTTTTCTTCTTCCCTTCCCTCCCCTTTCCTTTCCTTTCCTTTTCTTAGTCAGAGCCTTACTCTGTTGCCCTGTGTAGAGTGCCATGGCATCATTGTAACTCACAGCAACCTTAATCCCTTGTGCTTACACAATCCTCTTGCCTCAGCCTCCTGAGTAACTGGGACTACAAGTGTATGCCACTACACCTGGCTAGTTTTCCTGGTTTGGGTAAAGACAGGGTCTCACGCTTGCTCAGACTGGTCTCAAACTCCTGAGCTTGGACAATCCATCTCCCTCAGCCTCCCAGAGTGCTGGGATTACAGGCTGAGTCACGACACCCAGCTATTTTCTTATTCAATATACCAAATTATCCCCAGAAATATTAAAGGAAGAAATATTTTCATTTAGCAATTCAACTTACCATACTTTGCATTATAGTAAGGCTTCCCCATATCACAATTCCAGAGGCACCCAGAGCGACACTTTCACCCAGTGTATTCACAAGGTCATCCTGACAAATACAATAGCAAAAGTGAGAAGACAGGCATAAAATCAAAGTGCTATACATAAGACAGGAACACAAAAGTTAAGCACTCTGACCCAATAAAACTAAGGCAAATATTTCTCCACTATTTTTTTCTATCTTTTATACAGCATTGCCTCATTATTACAAAAACAGAAACTACTGTTGATTTAATTACTTCTATTGGTAAGGGAGCAGGCTCACAAAAGAAAAAAAAACTGAGTGAACACATTGTCTATGAATTCTCCATGCTTACAAGAAATCATGAGTAATAATAAAAATTAAACATTCTTATTTTGCATTCATACAATTACATAGAAACTTGTGTGCACATTCTCAAATGATACTAAAAGCTAAATTTCAGACCTATCAAAAATAATACTAAACTCTACTAAAAACCTTTAGTAGATGGTATTTTAGAGCCCTTATACCTTGATTTACATACCTGAGAAAGGTATTTCAAAAGTTGATCAGAAAAAACTAGGCGGGCATATACAAACACCGGAAGTGGCCTTTCAGCACCAGGTACTTTGGAAATCCTAATGGCTTCATGAACTCGATTACGCACATAGAGCAAAGCTTCTTGGGAAGATTTGTTGCTATTTAAATAAATGGATGGGAAAAGGGCAGTGCTTTCCTTCCACAACCAGTTGAGATCATCATTTCTTTTCTTTTCTATATCAAAGCAACTTCCATTGAAATTGGGTTGGTAAAAATTATGGTTGTAACAATCAGGAAAAAGATAATAACCCCATACATGATTTGGCCGAAGTGATTTTCCCAATTTTAAAGTCTCTTGCATGAAACTCTTTGCTGCTTTTTCAAATTCAGTCTTGGCTATCTCGGCAGCCTGTTGGAAATCAAGTTGTATATTTTGTTGCTGGACCAACTCAATAGATCGATTCTTGTAAATATCTTTAGGTTTCCAGTTTCTTGCCCAAGTGGGCCTCCATTCTTCCCAGTCAATGACAGCCAAGCCCACACTGTCTGTTGGCATGTAATTGATAATGTCATTCCTAGCTTTGTCCAGATGGTCTTGTAAGGACCCCTTTTGGGGGATTCCTCCATTGACATCTGTGCCTTTTGCATTTATATAAGGATAATAGCCAAGTCTATTAGCATAAAATATTGTAACACCTTGCCCTGTTTTGTTTTTTCGGGGGCTTCCCATTAAAAAGAAGAGGCTCAGGTCTAGCGGCTCGTTAAACTTTCCAAGACAATGTTCTGTTGGGGCATTCCAAGCCCAGAGGAAAGGCACATTTGGAATAAGAGGGGGTGCTCTGAAATCCAGAGTCAAGCAACATGGGATCAGAAGGAAGGTGAACACTGCCTGGGATGTTCCATCAGGCTCAACAAAGCTCCCACAAAAGATACGCTTGAACCTTAACACTCTCATGGAAAAATAATGACTATGAAAAACACTTATTTCTTCCTATATATTTTGGTTTCCCCAACATTTGATGGAAATGATGGCCACAGAGGAAAGAGAGTGGAATGAAGCCACTGTGATGGATAAAGAAGTATAATGCTATTGAACTAATGTACACAGCTATGATTCAATAAAAAAAAAATAATAAATAAATAAAATTGGAGCCAGGACAAAAAAAGAAAAAGAAGTATAATGCTTATATTACATTTAAATATTCTTCTTATTTCATGTTTTGGGAATGTTTTGCAAGTTGCATCATCTATAACTAAAAAAGAAATACAGAAATATTGTTATGCTGCATTTTATAATAAAGTTTTCAAGCTTTACCAAGTTCTAATTTTATGTGCAAAGAACTTAATTCAATTTTAAAAGATAGAGGACCTACTCCTATTTATTTTGAATCAATAAAGTTCACTTCTTTTTATTTTTGATATACATTCTATAAGTTTAATATTTGCCTCATCTTCCCAAACCATTACTGAGCCTACAGAGAGGTGAAGGTAGCTATTTTTCCTTTTGCTTTCCCAGGTGTGCACAATGCTATGCCAAGCAACCAAGTAATGCCTCAGCAAAAGGCCACTGAATGAAAATAAATTCCAAGTTGGGCCTATCATTCTTATTTATTGCTTCTTGAAAAAATCACTTTATAGTGGTCTGCTAAATACTTAAAACAACCTCTCATAGAATTGTAAAATTTCATACCCCTCTTTTTTTCCCCCCAAATGGGGCAGTAAGGGAAGAGAGAAACATTACTTTGTTCAGAGATAATAAGTCAAAAGTTTACTTGAACTTATTAAATGAACTAAAAACTCCTACCAATTAACTTTAGGTGCTCTTTGGAACACTGCCCAATCAAGTTGTAAAGTAAAATATTTGTGTTTAAGGTTAATAAAACAGTTTACAACTTCATATCTTCTATTAAAAGGATTGGTTCTAGTCTAGTGTAAAAAAGTAATATTTGGATTTTAACCTCTAATACCATTTTATAAGTGAGATTTTATTGTCATTCTGATTGTTACAAAGTGAAGTAATACAATTTAGCTGCATGGTACCACTTTTGTGTTACAATAAAATGTTCTGAGCCAATGACAAGTAACTAACGTATGAATAATTCAGAATTTGGTATTTAAACAGTTATCTACAAGAAGACATATTTAAATGTTCTGTGATTCTAGGAGAAAACTAGAAGATTTCTTGTTAATTATATTAATAGTATACTGCTATATGAAGGCACAAGAAGAAATATACCCTTCTTGCCTGGAAATATGCTATTACCACAGCAAATTATTCATCCAATTCAAAACTAAATTACTCCAATGAGAACATTAAAGTCAGAAAAAAATGAAATTTTAAAAACCATTACAATCACATATTTTAAGGATAATGAATTTTTCAATTCATATTTAGAACATGTAAAATATCTAAAAGATTTTCATAGTTTTAAACCCTTACAAACTTCCTTCACCTAAAGTAATATTTGGGCAAAAAACTAATTCCTTTTAACTACCAGTATCAACAATAGGGAATGGGAGAAGAAAATAAAATGTAGGATCAGCTTTTCCAGTGTCTCAAGGAAAGAGTAGGCTAAACTCTTTGAAATTAACATTCAAATTTATTTCCATATAATCATTTTATGTTAAAAAAAAAAAAAAAAACATGAGGTGAGCGACCCTATTGAGAAGATCTCTACCCTCAGAAATCCTCAAAAAAAGAAAGGACACTTCTATCCATGAAAATTTACTGAATGAAATATCTCTTTTTTAGTGTAAATCTAAGAGAAAGCCTTGGGGCACAGAATTGGCACAAAATAGAGGATAGACCAGAAAGTTACTACATAAAATAGCATTTTTATACTATTTAAAATATTTAGCAGAAAACTTTCCCTACTTAAACAGAGAATCTGATAAAGAGCCCCATCTCTCCGGGAAACCTTAACTGACTTAGTCCCAGAGAGCTAAATCCTGACTTTATCTCTCCACTGGAATTCCTAAGGTCTATACTAATTTGTATATATTACAGTTGCATATTTAAGTGTTCTCTATGTCTACCATGTGGATAATTGCTTTGAAAAGCACTACTACTGACTCTTTAATATCTACCAAACCTCAAACAATGGTACTTACATAGAAGCTTGCCTTCAAAGTCCAGCCACACACCCAGTCTTCAGTAACAATAATGTAAGATGTGGGCTGGGCTCAACATCTTCCCAGAGCATTGGCTAGTCAGTAGCATCCCTTTTAAAAAAAGAAAATAATCATTTCCTTAGAAGCTTAGAATGTGAATATATCTAAAAATCCTATTTTAATTAAATCTTGGCTGGAAGCAGTAGCTCATCCCTATAATTCCAGCACTTTAGAAGGCTGAGGCAAGAGGACTACTAGACATCAGGAATTCAAAACCAGGCTGGGCAATACAGTAAGGACTCTATCTCTACAAAAAAAATTAAATCAAGTGGGCGTGGTGGCGCATGCCTATACTCCCAGCTAATTGGGAAGCTAAGGCATGAAGATCACTTCAGTTCAGGAGTTTGAGACTGTAGTCAGCTATTTTGATGCTGATACCAGAATTTCTTCTTCAGTAGGTTGTTGGTCTTAGAGATTTGAAGAAGGAATCCACAGACCACACAGATCAGTGGTAAGACAGGATTTGTTTTACAGAAAAAAGCACCAGAGCTCCTGGCAGAGGTAAAGACTTAAGTCAGAAAATCTCCTCTCAGCCTGGGTTCTTTCTCTAGGGTTATATATAATCACACGGTTCCTTTGTAGTTACATTTGGCCAGGACAAATCAGTGGTTACAGTCCCTTCTACTGGGGCAAGATGAATGAGTCAATGAATGAATACAGTTCCTTTCCCTAGGGGCAAGGTAAATGAATATCATCATGTATTATTTATCTTCTAAATTTTTTTCATCAAACTTTCTCATTTCTCAAATAAAAATGGGAGCAAAATAAAATTTAATGCTAGCAATCAGCAGAGAAAGCAAAGGAACCATAAACCATCCTACCAGGATGCTCGTACAAGCAGATTTTGTTTTATTGTTTGGAAAAGGAGTTGATGATTGGGTTTTTTTTCCAAATAAATTATGCTTTGTATATTTAAGGAATACAACAAGATATTATGGCACTATTGGGATTTTTGAGGTAAGGAGAAGAGAGTTTCCAACAGCAAAAGCCAAACAAAAATGCCCAATTTCTTGGCTTAATTTATCGCTGTTCTTCTTTTCCGCAACACATGATTTTTCTCTAGAAAATCATAATGAAAGATGAGAAAGTCAATCAAGAGACTGAGACCAGAATATACCTTTTGGCATTCTCATTTCCCATAAGTCTATGTATATCCTATCTTCATGGAATTAAGAACTATATCTATAACCAAGTGAAATGGTTCATGCCTGTAATCCTAGCACTCTAGGATACCCTGGTGGGAGGAAGCTCAGGAGTTCAAGACCAGGCTGAGCAAAAGAGTAAGACCCCATCACTACTAAAAGTAGAAATATTAGCTGGGTATGGTGATGAATGCCTAGAGTCCCAGCTACTTGGAAAGCTGACACAGGAGTATTGCTTGAGCCCAGGAATTTGAGGCTGCAAGTGAGATGTGATAGTGTCACTGCACTCTAGCCAGGTCAACAGAATGAGACCTTGCCTCAAAAAAAAAAAAGAGAGAGAGAGAGCGAGCAACTGAATTTAGATACAATCATACAATCTTCTTACCACTGAGATTGTTACACATTTTAATATGAATTATTATAGCTATAAAGGTAAAAATTCAGAAATATGGATACATATTTGACAAAGGCAAGTTTACAACATCAGTGAAAGCATACCATGACATTACTGAAGTGGATGGGCAAGAATAGAGTTCCACAAGGAACCTTCTCAGTCTCTATTTTCCTGCAGTCCTCAGAACAACTAAATGATCTAGGCATTCATTATTCAATCATGAGCAAATAGCCCCTAGACTCAGGAAATTTCAGGATAATGAAGGTGGTTTTAATGTACATAAGTTACTACCATCAGTACTTAGACAGGATTCATTCTTTAATGTGAAAAATAAAAAAACAAAATTCCACATAAGCAGCAGTTCCCAAGGTTATTGTTCTTGTATCCTAATCCTGTTTGATAGAGTGTGTAACATTTCCAAGGTAATTCATAAATTCAACCTAAAGACTGATTTGTACCTCTAGTTACAAGTAACTGTGAATCCAAGCTAAGTTTTAAACAAACTTTTAAGAGACCAATGGAATATTCCCCAAAGAAGGAAGAAGTATGAAACTCATATGAAATGAGTTTGAAAGCCCAATGGCAAAATGAGGTCCACTTCAGTTAGTTGTTTTGATTTTTTTTTTTTTTTGAGACAGAGCCTCAAGCTGTCACCCTAGGTAGAGTGCCATGGCATCACAGCTCACAGCAACCTCCAATTCCTGGGCTCAAGCGAGTCTCTTGCCTCCGCCTCCCAAGTAACTGGGATTACAGGCGCCCACCACAACACCCGGCCATTTTTTGGTTGCAGCCATCATTGTTGTTTGGCGGGCCCAGGCTGGACTCGAACCTGCCAGCTCAGGTGTACGTGGCTGGTGCCTTAGCCCATTGAGCCACAGGCACCGAGCCAGTTGTTTTGATTTTTAAACATTTTGTTAATTAATGACAGATTTCAGCAGTATAATACACATGAAAAATAAATTTCAAGGCACTGTTTTCTAGAAAGTACATTTACTGTACAAAGGTAAGTAATTTCTCCTTACAAAATTAATTTTAAAAAGCAGAATTAGAATTTTCAAAGTGATAAAGAAGGCCATATTTGACATTTGTTGTTATAGGACAATACTACTTTTCTGAATCCTGCTCCTTTTCTTTTAGGTGGGAAGGAAGAGTGGAAAAGAGAAAAAGAAGACCCAGAAACAGACAGAAATCCCTCAAGAGCAGTTCCTAAAATCAAATTTTATTTAATTGCTATGGTGGAACATAAGGTATATAATTAATACACATTCAATTTATGCAGAAAATCTGTCCTATGGTAGCATGATATAATTTAAAATAAGAAAGTAATTCATCTTGTTCTTGCAAGAAAATTCCTTTGGAAAAAACATGAACAACATTTCATGTCCAAAATATTTTTGCAGGCATTAGATTTTATTAAAATATATGTACAATATACCTTTAATTATAGTATGTGGTTACTGTTCAACTTTCAGAGCTATTCTATTGGTACTTAATAGGCAACATGCTAAATGAGTTAATTGTTCAATTAAATGAACTTGTACTTAGAATTTCAGTAAACTCAAAATTAGGGTCAATGAGGAGATTTTGAAATGAAAATGTTCAAATTAAAACTGAAGCTACTAATCAGAAGCCACAGAGATATCAAAAAAAATCCAGAACTGAACAATAATTAAATCAATAGAAATATTTCATTCAGAAAAATTATTGCAATAGGGGAAACAAAATCTCATTATAGACATGGCCTTAAGTCCATATACAGCAAGGACAAGTAAAAATTTATAGTCAAAACGCAGGGGCAGTGGATGGAAAATTATCAAGAGGAAACATCAGAGCTCAGGGGGGTTCTGGCTAAAGCAACCTAATCATCTTCTTGCTGAAGGCTGGACAGGGTGATCAGACATCACCCATGGGATGACAGGGTATGAAGAACCTCTAAGAGTGATCTGATATGGAGGAGGGGGGACTCTTACTATAGCCAGACTAAAAGGAAAGAAAAAAAGCACAGGGCTTAAGACAACTAAACAGAATACACAGATAAGCCTTGAAAAAGTGGTTTGGTTTTATTCTCAAGGACAGAATCTTTGTTCAGTCTCTCCTCTTGTGCATGCTAAATTAGTTAATTAAATAAAGTTGATGTTCTTTGAATTTCAACAAGTCAAAATTATGACCACTTATGACACTTTAAAATCAAGATGTTTTAACAAAAAGTAAAGTTCATCATCCAGAACCCACAGAGCTCAAACATTACTTAGAAGACAAGCAATATTTTCTATAGCCAAGGATGAGGCTGACACACCCAGACCAAGTGACTGCCTTTTCTCCCTTTGAAGACCTTCAATCACTCAAACTGATTCTTTTTCCACAGTCATTAATTCAGCTTTTATCATGAAAAATTTTTAAAGGTTCAGATGAGGAAATGAAGGTGTTTAGAACATAGCATCCCAAAACATGCCACTCTGCCATATTTATTATTTTGAGCTAAAAGTTACTGAGCAATGGCGATAAAGAATGGGGGTTCTCTGACTACCACCTTTCGGCCTAAAGCAAGACATAAAATTTCCCATATGGCTGAAGTTCTCCATAGAGGAGAATAGAAAGAGGAGAATATTCTTATTACTGGAGACTGGGAATCAATGCTGAAATGGATCAGCACAAACTAACCTATTAAAATAACAATTATCTTCTTTTTTCTTTGTATTGTCACTTCTCTATAATTTATCACTCTTTGTTTTAAAAAGTATGTAATCTCTTGGTCCTAACCGTTTCTCTAGATCTTAAAATACTAAATAAAATTTGTATTCCTTTTTCCTGTTAATATCACTTCCCTCAGTTCAATTCATAGGCCTCTCAGTTACAGAATATAAGAGAGAAAACTTATTTTTTACCCCTTGTAACTGGCACATAGAAAGTACTCCATAAAATAAGTTGTTCCTATTATGGTTATTAATAATATTGTCCCTTACTAAATCAACTTCTGTAAGAAAGGCAGTAACAAGTATGAAAAAAAGAAGCCAAACACAAGAACATTTAATGATTCATAGAACAGCTAGCATTCAAATTCCTCTAAGAAATTATGGGAAAAAGTAATCAAAATATACACTAGAACTGCTATAATTTGACCACCCAAGGGACTATAACAAAATGGTCAACATAAGGAACTTCCATTGAGTACCTAGGGTACATGTCTAGTCTCTGAAAATTAGGTCAGTTTAAGGAGGTAGCAAAGGTAGAGAGGTGGTCAAATATGGAGGTTCTATTTTATGTGACCCATTAAAGAATTATTCTGGTGGAAATGAAATTATTCTGATAGAACATGCTTATAGTCTCAGCTAATCCAGAGACTAAGGCAGAAAGATGACTTGCTTCAAGTCCAATTTGGAAACAGTGAGATCCCATCTAAAAACAAAAACAAACAAACAAACAAACAAAAAACAAGAAAAACTAAAACTGAAATACTCAGCAAGTTCATCCACCATGCTACAGTGCAGCTAGACCTGATGATGGTGCTATGCCTTAGTAATAGTGAGTATTACCATACAGTGTGCTTCTGAGAAGGACGCTACACAAAAAAGTCTTCATGGATCATGACTCTATTAACATGTCAAACTGGCTCAAGTCTTAGAGTACATTCCTTAATATGATTGCCTGTTGGCAGATGTGTCACAGAGTCCACTAAGAAAACACCCCATTCAACCTCAGACTTCAAGCTTCCTTCTCAGCCCAGTTGAAATATTTTTCTAAAATGTAACTTGTTGTAAAATGTAACTTACCTTAAAAGTTTTCAGTTTTTAAATTGGATTAGTGAAATAAGTGGTGTTTAAAACACATAATGGCAAAACACATTGCATTTTTTACAATGTTTGGTATTCACACCTCAGTCCAGCCACACAATATTATTGTGCTTCTATTTCACAAAGAGGAGGAAGAGTGGTTACCGAACATTACCAAACAACAAAGAAGCAAGTATTAACAAGATCATTTCTCAGTATCAAACCAACTTAATTTGGCTATTACCATGTTTGTTAATATCCATAATATATAAGCAATCATTAATAACCATTATTGCTGTTATTAAATTAAATAATATATCTAACACATAGCATATATCATAAATGTATGACAGATAGTATTCAAAAAGACAACTACAACGTCAACCTTTTTTTAAATGACATTATTAAGATGCATTAATATTCATAGTTCTCTTTGCCCCTCTATACCACTCCATAGAAACCTAAGCCCATTTACCGCAGGTGGTTGAAAATTTGTCTCTTCATCCACAACAGGGGAAAACAGAAGTGCCCTAAGATTCTCACCTAAGACACGTGAAACAGGAACTCAATGCAAATGCAATAGACGACTAAGAATCTGGCTAGTTGATGACAGGATGGGAGTGTCCCTGAGACTCACCAACTAGGAAAAGGCACAGAAAGGAAGGAACTCTGACAGGAGCTGGGAAATCAGATATGAAAATACTTGGATATATTTATTTGAATGGGAGGCTATTTGGATTTTGGAAGAGAACAAATATGAGACTGAAGCATGGGGACAAGTCCTGTTCTTTTGCTTAAAAACAAAACAAACCAAAATCCTAGGGCAGAGAGGTAGGAAGGTAACTTCAAAGGATTATAATAGAAACTTCAAAAGGCATACATTCACTTGTAAACATAATTACAGAGCAGTGCATCTCCCAAGGTTGCATCTAATTAGTACTTTAGTATTTAATGAATATTTATAGCTGAAAAGTAATATTGTTATTCAGTTTAAATCTTAGCATGCAATAGCTACAATTTCAAAACTTTAGGCTATAATATTTATTTATGGCCTACACCAGTGATTTTCAACCACTGGTGTGCTGTGAGAGGATCTTAGGTGTGCCATAAAAATTGCTAAAGATCATTAATAAAATTATCTTTAAAAGAAGTTCAAAGCACAGTAAGTATACTCTTTTTTTCACTTTTTTAAAATCAACATAATTTAAGTGTACCATGGACGTTTAACTATAGGTTCAAGTGTGCCATTATATAAAAAAAGGTTGAGAAACATTGGTCTACACTGTTTTTCCCAAATATGTCATATTTGTTATCATTTTAAGTGTTAAGCAAATCTTTCATTAAAATGTCATTGAGATAGTGTCAGTAGGAAAGCAATTTCTACCATATCTATAAAACCTGACAATAACTGATTTTTGAAGTCATCTATGGATTTCCAGTAAATACTCAATTATGACATTTAAAAATTACAGCAATACTCTGTTGTGAACATTATTCTCATCTTCCAAATGAGGAAATGAGCATTAGGTAAAACTTAATAACTTACCCACCAGTCCAAAGCTAGAACACTTGGTTCTAACTAATTCTAAGACTCTAGTTCTGTCCTAGACTCTGGTTATAGTGCACAGATACTATCATGATGGTAGTATGATAGTATCTGTGCACTATACTATGCACAGTATACGGCAAAAATATGAAACAAATGCAGGGCACTTTTGGAGACAATATTTTCATTGTCTGGTACAGTATGTAGATTAGGGAAATATTCTATTTTCAGAATTAACCAACAAACTTTGCTCTTACAATCAACCTCACTTACAAAAAAAAATGAAGAAGAAGAAGGAATTAATAAGGCTCACAGTCTAAGTATTTTCAAAAGAATATACTTAGTTACCTCCCAGTACACCACTCCTTTCTTGAAATCATCTGCCACTTTTTGGTTTAGATGACTTGAATAAAATGGTTGCCTAGTTCTTAATTTTTTTTTGACCAGGAAAATGGAAGTACCATATTAATATTTAATAACCTTCGACATCATGAGACCTAAGAATTTAAAGACATCCTTTAAACTCAGAAACAAACATTTCACTTAAATAGAGCTAAGTTTGAATCATTTATCAGAGTTTTATCTTTTGGCGATGTGCAGCACCTTCTAAAAACCAACAACGAATAACTGAAGATCAGATTTGTTACATGACTTTTCTAGACAAACAGTGATGAATGTGTATAGTCTGAGTCTATTAGTATTGATGCAGGACAAGGCGGCCCTATGACCTGCCGCCTTGGCCCTGGTGGTGCTAATGCTGTAGTAGATGGAGGAACCAGCTTGCTGGAAGGGCCAGACCCCTGCTGGGGAGACACTGGCACCTTGCTGTCTCCTTTTGGAGCACTTATGACTGGCCAATGTCATGTCAGTTTCCAGGGCCTGAGTCTTCATTGGACAGCTGGCTGTAACTGACGAAGACCCATGCCCTAAGAGTTCCAGCAAAATAACCCCCTGGGACTACATAAACCCCTGAAAGAGAGCTCAAACCCCATAGAGCCCCATAAACCCCAGAGAGCTCAAACACAGACCTCAGCCAGATCTCGGAGAGGGAGCAGGAGAGCTTGTTCCCCTCCTGGGTCCTCTCTGCCAGGAGGCTTGGTTCTTGTACTTGTTATAATTCTTGTTTTCTGTAAATAAATCCTGACTTACTACTGATCCTGTGGTCCATTGATTCATTCCTCGAATCACCGAGACCAAGAACCTGAAATTCTGGCATCAGTATCGGCATAGAAATTTTTGGCAATAACGCATAGTGCGAAACAAGGACAAAGGGTTTGAGTCCAGGTTGAATCTAGCCTCAGTTCAAAATCTAAGAGAGCTGAATAGTCACTAACATTGTTACTTTCCTTTGTTCCCTGCTTTTTTCCCCTTGGTCTTAGACACTACATATTTTGACTCCTCTAATACTGTTAATACCCCATAGGGTAGGCACAAGTATTGTCCCCATTTTACAGAAACCACTCAACTGCTTTTTACCTCAATCAAATTTCAGCCTCATCCCCTGATGCAGGTTTCAGAACCACATTTAATCCATTGGCAAAGCTCCTGAGGGTATCAGCTCAGCAGTTCAGGTGAGAAAAATAAACCAGATGGAGTGAGGCCTGGTGGGTTCTTCAGCTCCAGCCATCCCTTCCACTGAAGCGCTGTCTTCTGGGATGTTTCTGGCTATCTTCAAGGTTTGGGAATGAAGTTTTTAGAATCTAAAGGAAAGAAAACTCTAGAAAGTGCCAAAGAGGTGTGCTGGAGCCAATCTGGAGGTTTGGCTAAAAGCCAACAGTGCCCAGGAGTCCTCAGCCTCTTGGACCGCCCTGCCTACAGTAAAGTTTGGCTCTGGCCACAGCTAAGCCAGACCTAGGATGCTACCAGAGGGGCAGACTGTTCCCCACCTCGACTTTGCCTTTTTCCACATTCCTAACAATATTAAAGTTGCGGACTCCCCAATACATTAGCTGTAGGTCAGGTTGGTGGGTCCTCAATTGCCTCTGCCCCCAAGGAAGATGGCAGAGGGTTATCCACAATTCCTCCTGGGCTCTGCGGCTCTAGGGCTTTCAGGGCCCCAGGCACCTGCCACAAACCTCTCCTCATGCCCCATTTCTTCTGATGCCTTCACATTTCCTCTGTGGCCTGGCGTTCATTGGTCTCCTTGAAGTGTTCTGACATACATTGTAGCTCCTCAGCTTCTTTGATTTTGATTCTGCCTTCTTCATTGTCCTCTTTAAGAATCCCCTGGGCCGTGGTCTCTACAACCCACAGGAAGGCTCCCAAAGCTACAGCCAAGGTAGCATCCATTCATTAGCAGTTCGTTAAATTCGACTTCCCAATCCTGATCTTTCCTGTCCTACAACCACAGTTTACGTGTACTTCCCTCTTGTTCCAGTTCCTTGGCTAATTCACTACTATTTATATGTTTAGGCTATGGTAATTTCTATTACAGATCTATACTTACATAGACACATTAGTATATTTGTTATATATTACCAGCAGGATTCCCTTAGTGTTTTTGCTAATTGCCTAGGTGAGAATTTTAGATATTACTGAAGGATTCTGAGATGTTCTAGGGTCATTGAGACAATTCACACTATACCATAGGTTCCAATTATTTAATTTATTGATTCAACAATTTAACAAATGTTAGTGGATTATTAATCACATGCCAAACTGTCACATGTCACTTCTGACACCACTTGTCAGGGCCCAGGACTGGCCACATCTCGGGCCCTGCTTAACTAGGTGCTGGATGCAGATCGCTAAGTTACCTTAGATACAGTTTCTTTTACCTGCATGAGGGCTATCTACTTTAGCTGGAGAGAGAGAGTGTGTCTTAAAGTAAAGCAGTCTTCTTAGAAAGAAACATCCTAGTCTTTAACAGAGCTTAATGATCTTCAGCAGAGAGACACCGTGCTGGCGTTCTGCAGGCAGAAGAGGAGACAGAGTCGGAGTAAGTGGGTCCATAATAGAATGCGCATGCTCCTGACTGCCTTCTCCTCCAGCCTAGTATAAGGCTGATCTCGTGCCTCTCAACACCACAGGTACAGAGATTGCCAGTTCACCACTGCTCTCATCTCATGAGCTCTCGTGCTTGTTAGGAGAGTTAAATCCCTCTCCATGCCCTTTCAGCAAAGTATTCCATTATTGAGCTATACAGGTATTTCTTATAACTCTCACTCCTCCTAGCCATAGGCCATATGTGCTGCAACACCAAACATTTCTCTAATCATAAGAGAAATGCAAATCAGAACCACCCTGAGATAACACCTAACCCCAGTAAGATTAGCCCACATCACAAAGTCCTAAAGTCATAGATGTTGGCATGAATGTAGAGAGAAGGGAACACTTGTACACTGTTGGTGAGACTGCAGGCTCATACAGCCTCTTTGGAAAGATGGATGGAGAATCCTCAAAGAAGTTGAGGCATTCATGTTTTCTTTTGCTGTGATTTTATGTTCATGTTCTCTTCCCATCCATATTAGGCTTGAGTCATTTTGAATTGATTGGCTTAAGAGGTCTATAAAAATTATGGGAAATTAGCACTTGTCACATGTTGTCAATGTGTTTTTTCAATTTATCTTTTAACTTGTTCATGATATTGTTTCCATACAAAAATCAAATTCCTTTTTTAAAAAATATAGTTTGTTTCTAAATATTTGGAGAGTAAAAGGGGACTTAGATCCATTTCCTCTAAGATGAGGTTTCATGTGATTTTTAAAGAAAGTTCTCTCAGGGTAACTCTTACGAAAATTAAAGAAGTAGAAGAGTACTTAAGTACACCCCTAAGCCAAGTAGGGGTGTACTTTTATGCAAAAGCCTTGGATGGGCAGCTTTAACATGATCACAGAGGAGACAGAGGTGGCAAAGCAATGCTGACTAGGAGAGAGAAGGGCAAACACATCTGAGGAAAGGGATGTACAACAAACAATGAGAAGGACCTCAAGGGATCTGAATGGGCACTGACAGTGTCCTTTAACAATCGGTGGGTCAAGGTCAATGTAAAAAAAGAATAAGGAAGTTCAAACCCAGCATTTGACTTGTGTAGAAATCTTTTTATTTACTTGTGATTATTCAACTTTGTAATAGAAGGGATCCACCCACTGAGAATAATTTAGTCCACCCTAACCTGGTGCTCATGATTAGTCATGTGTAATTTGTTTCCTGTTCACCATCACATCTTTCTCTGTATTCTTAGTCAGGACTGAGGGAGCCAAAGTTATTATGAGTGTGAGTTTTTAATAAGTTAAAGGGCAAATAAGAAAAAAAAAAGAGACAATATATTGAAAAGGGGATAGTTGGTATTAGTTACAGAGCACAGAATTTAGTCTTGCACCATTAATGTATAAAGTATATCCTTGCTCTATTTCATATGTAACTGAAAAATTGTCTGTGATAATTACTCTTTTTTTTTTTTAGAGACAGAGTCTCACCTTATCGCCCTCAGAAACCTCAAACTCCTGGGCTTAGGCAATTCTCTTGACTCAGCCTCCTGAGTAGCTGGGAGGACAGGTGCTTGCCACAACACCTGGCTACTTTGTTGTTGTTGTTGCAGTTTGGCCGGGGCTGGGTTCAAACTCACCACCCTCAGTATATGGGGTCAGCCCCCTAGCCACTGAGCCACAGGTGCCACCCATGTGATAATCACTCTTATTAGTATCTCAGAGTGTTTTCTTCATGGAGGGTGCATAGGCTCCACTAAAGAAATGTGCTTCTTAATATTGTTCAGAATCAAGTTTGTTATCTTGTAAAGTAAAAATCAAGTTGAGGAATAAAATCAATGCATCTTCACTAATGTTTGAGGAGAAAGTTTGCATAGGCTATGAGTTACTAGAATCTTCTTTGAAGGTGAGATTGAGTATTTTTAGCCTGGTACTAGGGCAACTGGGAAGAGTAACTTTCCATAGCAGTGCAAGCTTCTACTAGCAGTATAAACAGGTCAGGTCATGTGAACAGTGTACAATCACTGAGGATCATTCAGTTTGAAAGGTAGCTTATGGCCTGAGACACTGGGGTCCTGCTTGGTGTGGTGGGAATAAGTGGCACTGTCTTGTTTTCAGCTGGTCTCTTTCCTACCCTAGTGAATCAGTTACTCTGGGTTGAAGTTTCAGCTGTGGAGAAATACCAGGAATTAAGTCATCCTGCCCCCCCCCCATGGGCAATAATTGGACAAGGAAAAACAAACATTCCCACAACCACATACCCAGGGTACCACTTTGTATAGTCCTCAGGTGATTGACCCAAATCAATTGTTGTAGTCAGCACTGGTCTCAGGTGGGAGAGTTGAAAAGGTCTCCAGCAACTAGATAGCAAGGGTCTGCTGCAACTCAAGTATGACTCATTCCAGTGCTTCATGGTCAGAAGGACACACCCAGCAAAAGAATTAGTCTGGGGAGGTTGATGCCTCCTTCCTCACTTTGCACTTTTTACAAACCCAGTCACTAATAATGCTTCAGGGTTGTGACCCAGTTCCCTCTAATGAGCAGATGCTCCAGGGGTTTGTGCCTGCCTGAGTCACAGGGAGATCTATGTCCCCTTGGCCAGACCTCCACTCTTTGCCACTATCTGGCAGGGGAGCTGAGGCCTGAACAACCTCAGGTGCTTAATGGAAGCTGGGGCAGTTCTCTCAGTTCCAGCCCCGCCACTGATTGATGTTGCTGACACTTACATTTTGGCAGAATTTGTTTCTGTCCCAGTTATATTCCCTTGAAGACCAGGTTCTATTTGAGTTCACAGAAACTGCGACTCAGCCACGGTCTATGCCGCTGCCCAGAGCTGGTGTGTCTGTCTACATTGCACTGTCTTGGGGCGGGCATGGTTAGAGTTCACACTCAGCTCTCCATTTCTGCCTCTCCCTGCCTGTTTTTGTCTCAGGTCTGATCGTCTGAGGGCTGGGTGCTTCTTAGGCTTACTAAAGCAGTCCTTCTGGCTCAGCTCTGCCCTGGGAGTATGCCATCTCTGTGGGCACATTCTAGTCTCAGGCTCTGCCGCACCCACCCAGGAAGATATTGCCTCAGGCATACCCTTTACTCATGGAGCCTGTGTTTCTGTTCCAGATCTTTTCCTCCAGTGGCTGCTACCAGAGAAGATGTCCGGCTTCCTCTGGTTGCCCAGAGAGGCAGGGAATGTCTTTCCAAAATATCCCCAGGGGTGTGAGCCCTATTGTTCCCCCTGCTGCCACTGCTGGTCTGTGCCATGGGGCACCATGTCTCCCTCTTTTGTATGGTTCCCTCAGTTCACCACCTTCTCCTTACTTCTGTGCCACAGAATCAGCACAGACCAGCAATGGCCCACGCCTTATCCACATCTCTTGAGAAAATGCCCAAGTATCATGACTCCATGGGGGTCAGGCCTCTAGACCTGGTATCCTCAAACTTTTTAAACAGGGGGTCAATTCACTGTCCCTCAGACCATTGGAGGGCCAGACTATAGTTTAAAAAAAAAACTATGAACAAATTCCTATGCACACTGAACATATCTTATTTTGAAGTAAAAAACAAAACAGGAACAAATACAATTCACACCACCGCATGTGGCCTGCAGGCCATAGTTTGAGGACCCCTGCTCTAGACCTTGGATTGAGAGTGGAGGGGAGTGCTGGGAGTTCAGAGTTGTAGGTAGAGAATATATACAGTTTTATATAGTTTTATGCCTTGTAGGAGAGTTCCATGGCACACTGGTAGGTCCTCTCTGGGGAAGAAGTTCTGTGTTTTAGAGGATCTCTCCTGTGGGATAAAATAGGAGGATATCTAAACTCTGCTTGCTTATTTTTATGTAGGAAGTATACTGCAAGCCATTCTCATGGGGGAGGGGACTCCTGTCCACTTGGCGATGGATTTTGTACCTATTGTTTTTTGCCTTGGGGTCACAGCTCACTTCAGCAGGGTTGATGTATGTTCTTCAATCTTCTCTCTTGGCTCAGCTCCAAACCATCAGCTTACTTGCTAAACTTCTGTCCTTTAACTCTCCTACTGAATGGGAAGCTCTGTGGAAAGTTGACTCCAGTCAGCCATCTTGCCTCCTTCTTTTTTTTTAACTTTAATTAAATTTAGAAGAAACAAGTGATTTTTTTTGTGAATGGGCAAATTGCATACTAAATAAGTCTATGCTTTTAATATACCTTCACTTAAATAGTGTACATTGTACTAATAGATATTTTTGATACCACACTTTCTCCCTTCTGAGTCTCTAATATGCATGAAATCACTATGTATAACCACTACACATTGTTTAGCTCCCAGGTAAAAGTGAGAACATGCAGCATTTGAGGTATATTTTTTGGGTTACTTCAGTTAAAATAATGGCCTCCAGTTCTACCCAAATTTCTGCAAAAGAAATTATTTTCAATCTTAATGATGACTAATGTTCCTGATACACACACAGAGTGCATTTTCTTTATCCATTTATCATTTGGTGGTCACTTAGGTTGGTTCCATATCTGTGCAATTGTGAATTATGCTGCAATAAACATGCAAGTGTAGGGGTCTTTTCTTTTTTTTTTTTTCTAATGTCTTCTTTTCTTTTGTGTCAATACTCAGGAGTGGAATTCCTGGGTCTAATGGAAGGTGTATTTTTAGTTCCTGAGAAATCTCCATGCTGTTTTCCACAAATGTTGTACTACATAATTACATTCTCGTGAACAGTATATAAGCATCCCCTTCTCAGCACATCTGTACCAGGATTTATTCTTTTATAACTTTTTAATAGTGGCTATTATGACAGGTAAGGTGCTTTCTCATTGTAGTTTTAATTTGCACTTCTCTAATTGTTAGTGAAGTTCAGCATTTTTTCATGTTTTTTGGCCATTTGTTTTTCTTCTTTTGAAAAATATCTTTTCATGTCTTCTGCCCACTTTTTAGTGAAGTTATTCATTTTCTCCTTGCTGATTGTTTGAGTTCCTGATAGAATGTAGATATTAAGTGCTTCACAGACATATAGATTGTGAATACTTTCTCCTCTTCTGGAGGTTATTTTCTCTGTTGATTCTATCTTTTGTCAGAAGAAGTTTTCAGCTTAATCAATCCTATTTATTTTTCTTTTCTTTGTATTTGCTTTTCGAATCTTAGTCAGAAAGTCTTTACCTAGGCTAATGTCAAGGATAGTTTTTCTCAGGTTTTCTTCTAATATTTTATGGTTTCATATCTTACACTTGAATCTTTAATTTGCCTTGAATTAATTTTTGATATGGTGAGAAATAGTGATCCATTCTTCCACATGAGGCTATTAAATGTTGCGCACTTTTTATTGAATAGGGTGTCTTTTCTCCAATGTCTGCTTTTGTCTGTTTTATCAAAGATGAGTTGGTTGTAGGTGTTTAGCTGTATGTCTTTTTTCTCTTTCCTGTTCCTTTGGCCTAAGTATCTACTTTTATACTAGTACCAAGCTATTTGGATTACTACATCCTTGTAGAATAATTTAATATTGGGTAAGGTAATGTTCTCTTTTGCCTAGGATTGCATTAGTTATTTGTGCTCTTTATTAATTCCATATAAATTTTATGGGTTTTTTTCCTGTTTCTGTGCAAAATAACTTTATTTTGTCAGAAATTACATTTACTATGTGAATTACTAGGGTCAATGTGTACAGTGTACATTTTAACAAGATCAAATTGTCCATTAGCAAGGAATGGTTGTCCTTTTACTTACATCATCCATAATTTTTTTCAACAGGAACTGAATTAAGACACCATACGGCAGAATCCAGGATGCAAGCAGATGGAGCCCATCACGCCCTGGCATGTTCCAATCAGAGCATTATCTCCTCGCATAACTGTGTTCTGACATCCAAGAAGATCACACTTCATTATCCCATGCTTATGAAACCTGACCAAGCTTGCAGCTTGAGGAGATAGATTTGAGCATTCCTCCTTTCTCCTGGTATTGGCTTCTATGCGTATTGGGTGCAAACCCATGGATGACTTGGTAACGGTAATGGTCAAGGTAAATTCTAAAAAAGACAATTTGATATTAGATATCTTTTTATATTAGCATAAAGATGCCTATTCTTATTCCTCTCTAAAACTATGTGCTGTCCCATTGGACAAATATATTCTACTTTAAAGCCCCAAGTTGATATACATATGAATTCTTTCTCTATTTTTTTTTTATTATTTAGTTGTTTGTTAATAAAATCAGGATATTTGTCCTATAGTGTTCCCAAGGGTCTGAATTTTCATGATCATATCCCAGATTAGTTCAGCTTATCCCCATGCTTTTTATGTTTCCTGCAAATTAGTAGCTAGATATCTTTCTCAAACCATGCTGAAAAACATCAGAAGTAGCTACATTTCAGAGGCCACATCAGTTTGATTTCTCAAGAGATTATTCTTAGCTGATGTTTCATGCTTCAAGTAGGTGGTATATAATGTCTGGTTGAATCTCTTTGTGTGATGTCAGCAGCCACTGAGGATCAATGCCTCTCTACCTTAATTTGTTAGGAATTACAAAATGGTTATATTCTAATTCTATCATACTTTCTTCCACTTATTGGTTGAATAAAAAGAAACTCAAGCTCCTTCACTATTTGGTTACCCTTAGGTATATTTTATGTAAGAAATGCAGAACAAATGGTTGATACTTTCTCTTTATTTGTCAGTTTTCAGGGTAATGAGTTGGTTCCTTAATATCCTTCAAAGATGGCCAATGAAGGTTTTTAGTTTTGCATCATTTTGACTTCTTGGATTTAAACATACCTGCGCATTTCAATCCATTACAATTAGTTTTTCTATAGTGATTTTCAAATTTTCCTGCCTTTGCTAGTGGGAGAATCTTTAAGTTACCTCATGAGTGCTTTTGATACATTTCTAATAACCCTTTACAGCTTCCTTGCTTTCTGGTATGACAGCATATTCTAGATTCACCTTGTACACATTTCCTGACTTGGAATTGGATATTTTTCTAAGGGGTCCTGGTTCATTTTATGAATGTATAGTATTTAAATATTTAGAGCATGTCAGATAGGGGTATTATTAGTAGACAGTTGAACAGTATTTCTTCCATGAAGTAAAAAAAAAAAAGCACTGACTACCTTATACAAGAATCAGTATATTTGTGAATTATATTTCTCTGTAAATTGGAAAAAAAAGAAAAGAAAAGAAAAGAAAGAAAAGGAAAGGAAGGAAGGAAGAAGAAAAGAAAAGAAAATAGAAAGAGAAAGAAGTACAAAGGTATCTTCTGGGTTTTCTGCTGAAATCGGATTGAAACATGGTTAATGTAGTTGAAAATGTTCAAGGCCTGGGAACATTTGTGTGAGGCTAAGTAAGTCACTTTTCACTGCACTGACACATATAGTTTTTTCTACCGCAAAATAGAGATAACATTATTTACTACAACTTTTATGAGGACCAATATCAAAAACACTTGATGATAATGGCTATAGTTTGCTAAGGGGTTTTATCTGCCAGTTTTTATGTATACATTATGAAATCTAAAAGACACCATCATTATCTCCCTTTTATAGGGGAAAACACCAAAGGTTGTGATGGCTGATTATCTCACCATTTCTATAAAGAGAAGTTAAAATGATCTTAAGTGACTGAGGGTGTCAAGCAGTTTAGGAAGTGCGTTTCCCATGCAGAAGCAGTGAACTAAAATAAATCCACACATAATGTACAGCTGGAAGATTTGGAGATTGAACATAACCTGTAGCAGCAGCTCAAGTTAAGAAAAATTAAAAAATGCTTTAAATTCATGGTCAAACACAAAACAGATATATTTGGATTGTATTATAAGAGTAAGACAAAAGTTATGATGCAAAGAAAACTCAGCATCAGGAACTCCAGGTTGGGCTCTTTTACAAACTGGCTATTTGAGTTTGCCAAGTGATGTATTCACTCTAACCCATAACTCTTCACAGGCAACCTGGACTGAGTGATTTTATAGGCTAATGTGCTAAGATAAAAATAGGACAACAATGCTTGTGAATGACTTTGCAATAGCTCACTATTTTTATTTTTTTATTTCAAGTTAATATAGGGGTCATTATGAAAGTTTTGAGATAAACAAAAAACAGGAAATGTAATATTCATTGGAACAGAAACAAATGAAACCCTCCCAGCAACACCAACAAGCCAAGCAAGTTGAAATTTGCATGGGTGAATCAGAAAGGATGTTGTCAACTGTGTTTCTTGGAAGTGAGATAATGGACCATAACACAGTCTGTCTCAAAACTTTTGTAGTGAACCATACAATTAGATTGCATAAATTTCTGTTGTAAGGTTAAAATCTGCATTGCAATTGTGTCTTTTAACCAGAAAGTATGCCATACAACCATGCAATGTATGCCTCGGGTGGGAATTTACCGAACCCCTGCCTTCTGTCTCCCCTATTGGAATTTAAATTTTCTGTGTGGTGAACATGTATTTGTAAATCCTCTGGTTTCAAATTGTAACTGAGTAAATGTGATGCTTATTTTCCCATTTTTGTGATCCTTTGTTTAGGAGACTATTTCCCAAAACCATCCAGGTTGTAACAAAACCTCTATAGATAAAAGATACAAAACCTCTATATTTTTATGGCTGAACAGTATTCCACAATATATAGATATATATAGGAATACTATTGTATTCCAATTTATTAATCTATAATACAATAGTATTCCAATATATATATATATCACAATTTAGTAATCTATTTATGTGTTGAAGGACACTGGGTTGTTTCCACATCTATGCAGTTGTGAATTGTGTGCTATAAATATTTGAATGAAAAAACGTCTTTTCTTTTTCTTGTGGGTAGGTAACTAATAATAGGATTGCAGGATCAAATCATAGGTGTACCTTTCTTTGAGGACTTTCCTTAATTCTTTCCATAGAGGCTGAACGAGATTACAGTCCCACCAACAGTGAATGAGTGTTCCCTTTTCTCCACACCAGCACCAGTATCTGTTTTTTGGGAGCTTCTGATGTGGTCCACTTTGGTGGACCGATTGACCAGGTAATACCCTGAACAGATCCTTTCTGTTGAATCAGATGATAACTTAGTTATCTGTCCTTAAATAAACTGCATGCTGGAAAAACAACCTTGAAATCAATAACTTATATGTACACTTTAATGTGTATATGTTCTTATAGAGGTTAAAATATATTATTTTAGTTAACTACAACTGAAACAATCTAGTAAGGAAGAAGAGTGCATTGATTTTACTTCTGGATCTGGTTTCTTAGCCAAACTGGAAGCAAGAAAATAGGCTTCCATCTGTTAAGTGACATTAATAACATCTACTTGGAGTACTTCTCACTGGAATTCATAACTGAAAATATCATCATAAATTTTGTTTCCTTCATGAGTACGGAGATCACACAATTGCCTTTAAACTCAATTATCCCACAACTGAATGCTCCCATGGACTGCCAAAACCAGGAGACATAGTGTTATGAGTTAGCCAGGAAAAGGGGAAACCCCAGAGCAGCCATCAACCATCTTCATTTCTCTGAAATCAGCTCCTTCGTATCCCTGATAACAATGACAGGAAAATTTCTCAGACATCACTGCTAGGTCTATATCAGATGCTTTTCCTTTCACAGTAAAATCCCCGTCCGCAGAGGCCTCTATGTGGTAACTTGCAGGGTTCAGGTGCAGGTAATTGGGAGCTGTCCACATCTTCCTGATGTACCTGCCGTTATTCCTGCACAGGTGAAGGCTGCACACCTCCGCGGCTCTGCTCACGTTGACTATGTAGCTCCCTAAATCAGAACTCACAAACTGCTTCACCTTTGTACAGTTTCCCTAGAGATGGAGAAACAAATGGATTTTAGTGTTTCTCGGGATAGGGTTAGAGCTTCCAGGCCCACGAGGCAGCTCTTTGGACTTGACTAAAACCTAACAGTTTGGTTCCAATTAGTGAACTCTTAGGTTCCCGGGCACTATAACCCAGGGGGCCCAGACCAGAAAGAGGACAGGAGTAAGGGATAAGGGAAGGAGAATTTGTTACAGTAAAGCTAAGCAGCTGCACTTACAAACAGGCCCTGAGTCAACATCGGAGACCTTGCCTTCCTCTAATTAGCAACTTTCCAGCTAGAGAGTGGGTGCTGTTTGGAACCATTGTTTTGGAACTCTTGAACTAGACAAATCATTCAAGGACCCTTCAAGGTGAAGGTCCTGGTTTTGTTGTAGTGGGAAGGTTTGATTTTCCTCTTCCAGGTGTTACCTTTAGGGGACTGGATGTCCTGGTTGCTTGTATTTCTCCAAGGCTGAGACTGCCACCTGGAGTCACTGATTCATTAGGATTGGACAGAGGTCAGATGAATACAAGACAGAGCCACCTACCCCCACTACACCAATCAGGCCTCTAGAGTCACAGACTGTAGTACTGTACAAGTTCTTTGCAAAATTGTAGAGGAAAAACTGCAGACACCAGTCCCAGTTCTTTGGTGGGCTGGGCAATGACAACCCCAGAAGTCTCCAATCCAATTTGACCTTACCTGCCTATCTAGCTAAACACTGAAAACAATCATGGGGTGGAATCAGCAGTAAAACTCTAGCAACATGAATAATCAGAACAGTTCAAACCACCTCCCCCCAAAGAATGACAAAGCAGCCAAACCAGAGGATCCCATACACAAACAGATGGCTAAGATGTCAGAAATCAAATTTAGAATTTGGATGGCAAATAAGATCAACAGAATGGAAGTAAAGTTAGAGTTAGAAGTTCTAAGAATAATTCAAAAGATGTCTCAAGAATTCAATGAATTCAAAGACAAAATCATCAAAGATTTAGACACATTGAGAAATGAAGTTGTAGCCCTCCAAGACATGAAAAATACTATCAAGTCTCTCAGAAACAGGGGAAAATGGAAAAGGTAGAAGAGAGGATTTCCCACATTGAAAACAAAGCCTTTGAATGCTCCCAAGTGCTCAAAGAGGAAGAGAAGTGGAGAGTAAAAATGGATCACTCTCTCAGGGAGCTCTGGGATAATTAGAAGAAAAACAATATTTCCCTTATAGGGATCCCCATAGGTGATGAAGTAGCTTCACAAGGCACAGAGGCTTTTCTTCATGAGATTATGAAAGAGAACATTCCATACATGCCAAAAGATTCTGAAATTCAGATAGCAATTTCAGAACACCAGCATGACTCAACCTGAATAAGGCACATCATAATTAACTTCACTAAAGTTAATATGAAGGAGAAAATTCTGAAAGCAGCCAGACGTAAGTAAAACAAGGGGATAACAAATAACCTACAAGGGGAAGAATATAAGAATGACTGCAGATCTCTCTGCTGAAACCTTTCAAGCTAGAAGAGGGTGGTCATCGACTTTTAATCTCCTAAAACAAAGTAACTTTCACAATGTATCCAGCTAAATTGAGTTTCGTTTATGATGGAGAAATTAAATACTTTAATGACATTCACATGTTGAAGAAATTTGATTTTTATCCTCCAATGATCTATCTAGCATCACATCTGGAGAGTTGTAGTCTCCCACTATCTTTATTATGCTATTTATTGCTTAAGTCTCTGAGTATTTATTTTGTGACTTTGAGAGACCTTGTTTTAGGTGTGTGTGTGTGTGTATGTGTATATATATATATATATATATATATATTTAGGATTGTTATTTTGTTGTTGCTGTTGTTGTATTACTCCCATTATCCTTATATCATAACCAGTTTTGCCTTTCCTTACTGTTGATTTAAAATTCTGTTTTAACTGATATAAGAATCAATACTACTACTTATAGCCAAAAAGCCTATATGCCTCTGTGCCCATCTTTCTGAGAGTGTGCAGACACATAATTCTTACTTGGCACAGTCAGGCTGAAACTGGGCCTGAACTCTGAATAGGCTGTTAAGCCTGGTGCTTTGGGGGTAAAAGTCCAGTACTCAAAAGCTGGCTATGGGGGTCTGTGGTATACAGACACGCCTTTGAGTTCAATGTATCTCCAGACTGTGGGTTTGTAAGATTAGGTCTCGGCCTCCAAAATGAGGGCCTCTAGAGAGAGGGTATACAAGCAGACCATTCCTCTGCAGGTGTCCTGTGACTTATCTGTTTCTAAGCAACTGGCTGACAGTATGTTATTCATGACTACTATATATGGTATTATAAAGGCTATAGAAGAATGTGTAGCAGTTTACCAA
The DNA here is from genome assembly GCA_963573935.1 of Arctocebus calabarensis. Taxonomy (NCBI): domain Eukaryota; kingdom Metazoa; phylum Chordata; class Mammalia; order Primates; family Lorisidae; genus Arctocebus; species Arctocebus calabarensis. The sequence continues at coordinate 10,860 of CAUYON010100125.1, read as the reverse complement.
TAGCCTTGAAGGCACCAAGAAAAAGTTAAGCTAGTTTTACTTTGTAACCTTAAGATCTTTGTATAATTATAGAATAATAATGTATACGTGCTGAATGTGCTGAACTAGCTATAAAAACTGGCGAGAAATAAAGGAGTTTGCTACTTGCCATCAGAGCTTGTAGACCTCTCTTTCTCATACGATTCCAACATGCAAGTATAACCTCTGCTTCATCAGCCACTTGACCAGAACCCCACACAACAACTACTCTCCTTTGAATTCTGTTTGCATGGAATATTTTGTTCACCTTTCACTTTGAGTCTGTGAGAATATTTATAAATTAAATGGGATTTTTAGAGACAGAAGATATTTGGATTTTGTTTGTTTAGGCATCACTCATCTATGTTGCTCATTTAGATCATTTATATTCAAATTTAATATTGATATTGATACACAAGATACTGTTCTGATGTTATCTGTAGTCATCACATCAATTACTACCTAATTGCCTTTTATTCTCCTTTGTGTAACTGTTTTATAATAGCTGTGAGTTTTTACTTTCGAGTGTTTTTATACTGGTGTTAACCATTCTTTTTGATGTTTAGAGAACTATTGAGCATTTCTTAAGACAAGTCTAGTGGTAGAAAATGTACTTAGTATTTGCTTGTCTGGAAAATATGTTATTTCTCTTTAACTATGAAATGAAGTTTTACAAAATTCCTGGCTGGCATATTCTTTTTAACCCTTTTATGTCAGAGGTTAAATTTTTTATGTGAAATTCATTTCTATTGCCTGGAAAAATACAAGAAACAAGAATTTTAAAAGAAGAAAATGTTACTATATTCCATTGTGGAGCTAGGCAGCATTCCAAAAATGGGACTCTAACCAAACCCCTGCTACATTGTACATAATGAATAAAATCATGTTTCTTATCTAAGGAGGTGGTAACACCTGCTCTTCAGATTGATATTCAAAAAAGTACTTCACATGTAAGAAAACATCACATTTTTCACATCACAAAATGGTGTTCTTATAATATTTATCACACTGCATTTGCTTTCCCTGTTTGACTATCTCATAATTCATGTCATCATAATGAAAGCCAACACTGCACTTCTGAGAAGGACTTCTTCTGTCAGGTTCTGGAGGATGACCAAGGGTCTCTAGATAATGGCATACCACATATCAATGAAACTCCAGAAAATCCACTGGCTTCTCCTCATATGTTTTAAGCCAATACCAAGCATTCTGTAAGATTAATTCAAAACAGAAAAAAAGAGGGCAAGAATACCATTTCTTTCCATGGATTGGTTTCCAATAATTATCAGTGCTGTCATCAGCTCTGTCTATGCCTCCCATGAAATAGTTATACACTTTGATCACATTTGGCTGCTGAACTTGGATCTTCTTTTTCAGTTTCTGGGAGTGACAAGACACAGGGGATCAATACCAGCACCAGATGAGGCAGTGACACACTGTTATAACTCCATCTGCAAACGATATTGCCTTTGCCATCAATTCAATAATTGGATGTGCTTTAGTCCATTTTCTTCAGAGATACATCTGATCCAATGGAGCTTTGTTAGTGTGATCCTTTCTCACTGCACCTGTTGCCTGATGTCCCATTGAACTGAGCTTACCAAGAAGTGCAATATTGGTGAGAAAGTTACTAAATGCAAGATGGTATTGTCCAGGAAGTGCCTCAGTTAGTGTCTCAAAAACTGAATGACAAGTGATGCACCAACACTGCATTCCTCATGTTTAGTGTTTGGGTTTTTACCCTGATATAGCTGGTACCAGCTAATGTATCCAAGACATGTTACACCACATAAAAACTTACAGCCAAACCAAATGGCTTGCACTTATAATGATCAAAATAAGAAACATGAATTCATCAAAGCTGAAAGATGTTTCATTTGGAACATATTTTATACATCTCTCATGGAATGTGCTTATAAGAAGTTGAAATTTCAAAAACTTGTTCATTGGATCCAAATTTGCATTGTCAGCAGTATGCAAATTAGAAAACACAGTTTCACAGCAGTCACATCTCATGGCAGCACTGACGAGCACATTATGCACATCTGTCCTTTGCTCTCAGAACATATGCCTTTGGAGTGGAACTGAGATGTAACTACTCCACTGAATGGTTAATTCCCATAAAATATTTGAATTTGGAGCTGGTGAAGCCAAGATTTACACCATTACTTACAGCATATAAGTTAGAGTATGTGATGCTGAGTTCAATGACATTATTAAGAAAAAGTTCAAAGATTTCTATAAGAAATTTTGGTGAAGAAATCATTTGGTGATTCTGTTACTCTACCTGCTATGGACTGTGTAGTCAGGTCAGCTTTTTTCCATTTGTGAACAATTTTTGTCAGTTTCTTTTTCTTTGATGGAGGAGGTTGCTGCACAGTAGACAAAAATGAACCTCATCATCAAGAGAGTCATCTTCAGGTACACATGAGGGATCATCTGAGTCGAACTCAGCATCACTGCCATCTTAAATAAGATATGCAAGTGCACACAACAAAGAACCAGGGAGATTGTTCATTGTTCCTCTTTCTTAATCTCTTGAGTCTATTTCAGAAGCAAATGCAGTAGCATTTTCAGGCAGTTGACGATAGTACATGCTTCTATGCTGTCATCTGTCTCAGGTCAGTTATTTCATGTGAACTTAAATTTTGAGGCATTTTGAGACTTGTAAAATGATTTCAACTAAAAAAAGAGAAAAAGATATTATTAGGGCTATCAGTAATGGCATTGCCTAGTGATCCAAAAATGGAACATACAAAATGTCAAGCCCAGAACTAATATAGCAATAATAACTTAGGTATTTTCTTTTTCACGCCACAATAGCATAATGAGAAGCAATAGAAAAAAATTGATAGTGTAAGATGTAATGTGTAAATTTGTAGTTACTCATCTTTGGATGGTTCTTTAAAAATTTTCCAAAAATTCACATCATTTTTTGACAAACTCCCAACATGCCACTATCTGCAGCCTTGACTAACTCTATACACTACATGATAACATGTATCTTCAGGGGGCATACATGTGTGAAAAATCAGACCTTGGAGATGACCTTGCACAGCAGGATATAAATAACTTTCACACAACTACCATACCCATAAGGGAACATGAGGCATACACACATTTGAAGAATAAAGATAGAATACCAATTCGCTGTGGCTTATAAGATTTTTGCTGCGAAGTTAACTGTTAAAAAAAACAAAGAAGAAGTCAACTGTTATTCTGATGGGTTTCTCTGTGAGTTACTTACTATATTCACCTCACAGTTCATAGGAATTCCTCCTTCACCTGTGACATTTGCCTGTCTGGTGACTATGTGTCTTTTTGAAATTAATCTCCCAGGAGTTCACTGACTTACTTGTAGCTATCTGTCCAAATCTCTATCAATGCCAGGAAATTTTTCCTCAAATTATCCCTTAAATATGTTTCCTAAGCTTTTTACCTTTAGAAATACTTATGTCTTGTCATTTGGGCATTATATGTAATCCCATATTTTTCAGAAACTTTGTTCTTTTCTTTTTTTTTTCCATTTTTAACTGTGTGGATTAATTCAAAAGACTGGTCTTCAAGTTTTGAAATTCTTTCTTCTGCTTGGTGTATTGTGTTGTTAAAATTTTCTCCCAATTTAATAATTCCCTAAGTGAATTTTTCATTTCCAGATGTTATATTTAGCATTTTGAAAAGTATATCTCTTTTTTAAATTTTTTGGTTTCTTTGAATTTTTTTCCATTTTCAATTGACTATAATTGAGCTTCCTTAAAATTTTTATTGTAAATTCTTAATCCTTAATTTTAGTATTTTCCTTATTATTGGAATCCATTGCTAAAAAATTGGAGTGACCCTCTGGGAGATGAGGTGTTGGTACTGTTTTTCCTACTGCCAGAGTCTTGCATTGATTTCTTCTCATTGGAGAAGCTATCAGTTCTTGTTTTTGAATGCCATAGTAAAGTTGAAGGACTGTACCTGATATAAATAATACTGAAGATGACTTAGGAGTCATGGTAGTAGAATGTGAATCTAAGATTAAAGTGCCATTAAAAAACATGCATGACTAAAAAAAAGACATGTATGACCCTTAAATGATCTGTCACATGATCCTACTCTTGGAAGGATGTATGATTCATTCTTCATAGTAAGAATGACACTCTCAGTTTTCTTTAAAACACACAAAAAATAAAAATAATATGTAGATTTCATAAACATTTGCAGACTTTTTTAATAGTAGAATCCTTAGTAAAGCCATTTAAGAATTTGGGAAAAACTACTATTAAAAAATAGGAATATACTTAGTAGAATTATATTTTTAATATAATTTTCTGACACATGAAAGATTTTACCAAAAGACATACACCTTTCTCTGAATTTATATTTCCTGGTGTTTTTTTTTTTCTCTTTCTTGAAGATCAAACTAGAGACATTGGAATTATTCAAAATAGGTAGAAGGGCTCAAATTACCTTGAAAGAATTTCATAAATATAAGTTCTTGTAAGTATTTTTAAATAAAGTAAGAACATGGCTATTTTATCTTAAGGACAAGATATGTATATATTCCTTCTCAAAAGATTTCTGTGGTCTTAGAGTATAAAGTCTCATCTTTACAGGTCCTAGGATAGGACCCATGGGCCATGAGCTTCAACTGAAATTTTTATGGCATGTTTATCCTTAGAACTTCCACATCTGTCATAGAAGAAAAAGTTCAATTCTAATTCATCAGTGACCATACAACATCTTTACATTTGTTTTGAGTCAAGAGGATTGAACAGATGGGGAAGAGCTGATATGGAGACTGAAACAAGAATAAAAATAAGGGAAAAGAGACTTAATAATTCACCATGTCAGAAAACTGGTATTGTAACCTGGTTTTTGCTATCTAATAATCATGTAGCTGAGAGAAATTCAATTAATCTCACTGGATTTGTTTCCCTACTAGAACACACTTACAGTAATGCGCTGCCTTATCACAACCAAATGCAAGATATTTTGATTCATGCAGTATTAACTGAGCATTTGCTACTATATGCCCTGTATAGAACTACTTATTTTCTTATTTAATACCAAAACAATCCTCAAAAATATTAAAGATACAAATATTTTCATATATTTCCTGTCGACTTACCATATTTCCCAGTATGCTAAGGCCTCCCCATATGATAATTCCAGAGGCTCCCAGAGCAATACTTTAACCAGTTGTACCCACAAGATAATCTTGAAAAATGTGACAGAAAAAATTAGCAGATAAAATGAAATGATAGTATTATATATAAAACATTAACATGAAAGATAAATAGCATCTTTCTGTACAGAAATAGACACCATGCTTGCAAGGACAGTTATTGATTCTTATCACATTAAAATGAAATGCTGAGAACAGAACAGTCTCCTGGCAAGCCTAGAGATGTTTTGTGACTTAGGAGGAAGCCCTCAAGTAACCCAGTGATCTGAAATGAGATAAGATCAGTCACTCATTGGTAAGCAGGTGTTAAACATTGATGTTTAGTGCTTCTTCATGGGGATTGTGGGGAAAGAGCACATGAAGAAAGACCAGGTGGCAATCCTTATGCATGCAGCCCTCCTCTGTAATTACCCTAACTCTCCATACCTGTTGTGTATGTAATTATCTTAACTCTCTACACCTGTTGTGTATAACCTTAATAAATAGCACTTATGGAGGGGGCTCAGGGTGCTCCTGCACCTCTGGTTAGCCCACCTCTTGTAAAGTAGCACTTCAATCCATGTCCAGCCTGGTTCATTCATGCGGCACTGGGAGGTATATCATCCCCCATGGTGGCGGCACTGCATCTTTATATTACTTAAAGTATCTGGTAGAGAACATTACCTATTACAACAGAGAACTTTATTTTCCTGGAAGTCATACCACAGGACTCTAGCCTGTGGGACATAGATCCTATCTATCTCCAAAAAAGAAGAAAAATTTTAAAAAGCCTATTATACCTCTTGAAAAGGAATTTTATCACTATTACACACTCTAGCAAAATCCTTTGATCAGGAGCCACTTATCTGAGGATAAGTCTAAAATTACTTTGTAATGAAAATTACATAGCTATGTGTAGAAATTCACATATGTGGCACTTAACATTATATACAGTAGCATCTATGAAATTGGAAAATTCAAAAAGCAAATTCAATACAAAGTGGTAAATTCTTAAATATAGTATTTCAGTCTGAGGGAATGCATGCAAGTATTAGAACTAGATATAAAGATAATAAAACAACTTGTAAAGAAGAATTTGTCTTAAGTACTAAGTAAAATAAAGTACAAGAATTCACATTAATATTTGAGATACCCCAAAACATGTAAGTATATTCTTAAAGAATTGATAGAACTCAGAAACATAAAAAATGATTTCTGAACATATTCTTTTTTTTTTCCCCGTTTTCTTTTTGAGAGACAAGGACTTGCTCTGTCCTCCAGGCTGGAATGTAGTGACCTGATTATTGCTCACTGTAACTATTACCAATAGCTCCACATTTAGCCCTAAGGCCAGATACAAAGAATAAGGAGGTAACAGTATTTGGCATCCCTGCGTGGGCCATAAGTGCCGCCTTGGGATGGCATCCTACAACTCTGAGAGGAGGTAGGGAAGCAGACCGGGGCCAAGCCATGGGTCTTTACCAAGAGGAGCAAATTCTTTTCCAGGTGAGAGACTAAGGGATGGCCCAGCAGCTGCCAGAGACTGTTTTAGCTCCTGGATACTCCCTTTTCTGTCTCCTCAAATTAGATGCAGCTCCACAGATCTGAAATGTGTTTGAGTAAATTTCCAAGTGGGCACACAGTCCCTGACCCCACCCTTGCAGGAGGTTTTCAGACCTTTCTGCTTTGTGGCAGGGTATCTCATTCGATAATTTGAAGGCATACAACATGATGTTATGGGAAAATTGTTTTTTTTTTTTAGGTAGGGAGAAGACAGACTCAGACAGAAAAAGCCAAACAAAAGAGCCAAATTTCTTATATTAATTCTTTGCTCCTTTCCCCGCCACAACAAATGCTTTATTTCCATAATAAATATAATTTCTCTAGAAAATCATAATGAACAGACTTATACTTCCAAGTACAAGTTATAGTGGGTCCAAGCTAAACATTTTGAATAAAATTTTGAGACCTTCCAAGTATCCTTCAAAGCAGAACATGCGAGTGAGATCAGCAGGAATCCCTCTGAGGGCCTTGGCAGGTTCCATAAGCTTGGCATTAAAGGAAAATCTTGAGTTCCTTCAGGGGAAGACCTTGTTACTGAAAGTTCAGTACTTGTCCCTGAGGCTGCATCAGAACAAGGATGAGTGATTTGAGGAGGGAAGAGAAGTTTATTAATTGACCAGCAAATGAGGAGGCTGGCAGATTCCCATCTTAAAGTGCCAATATCCTTTCTCTGAGCAGAAATACGAAACTTTTAAAGGAGATGTTTTCAGCTTCAGGCTATTCCTTATGGCCATTGCTTCAGATTTATCCCATTTTCAGCTAAGACAATCTCATGATCTCCACCCAGACAATTCCTTTTACTTATAACCTGTGGTACAAAGGACAAAGGACACTCCCCTTCCCCTCCTCACCTCTGGCCCGAAACAGGATGCAAGTTTTAATTCCCAGAAAGAGTGGAAGAGGCTTTAGAGAGACAGCAAACATTGTTACTCTTTTTCAGACTATTCCCCTTGTTATTACCTGGGCACCTCTAGCTAGCCTTAAGAAGTGAATGGGCAGCCTAACGAAAACAATGCCCCTCTAAGGTAGCCAGAGTTGTCTGGTGTCTTGGTTTCCTGTGGAAACTAAAAGATGAAATTTTAATATATGTTCTTGAATTGTTGTTAGAACTTCATTTTTCCTAGTGTTTCTACCCCCAATATTTGTTTTTTCCCCAAATTTTATCCCATAAAGTTTTCTGTTTGCTTGTTTTGGTTTGATTTTTAGTATTTTTTGCCTTTCCTTTCTACTTAGTGGAGGTGGGGTACTGTGTACGAACGGGCTAGCAAACAGCTGCTAACCTCAAGGGAACCGCCAAACCCAGCACCCCTAGAGATTGGGGGGTTTTATGGTTGGGTCAAAATACCCTACTGTACACCTAAATTGCTCCCTCTTTCTATACCTCTCTCTTTTTTTTTTTTTTTTTGGTCACTATTCCCTTTTACTTACCCCCTCTCCTTTCTTTTTTCTTTTCTTTTTTTTTTAAATTCTCTCTTTTTTCTTCTTACTCTTCAATCTTCTCATCCTTCTGGTTTCTGTACCGAAAGGACTCTTTGAAAACCTAGTCCAAAGGCACAGTAACTTAAAGAGCAAGAGGAAGTGAAAGTAAAATTAGGGCAAAGCAACAGATAAAAGAAAACACTCATGAGAAACAATCAGCAGGAAAATTCTGGTAACATGAAAAACCAGTCCAGAGCAACCCTCCTCGACCCCCACAAGGGACTGTGAGGTAGCTACTACAGAGGGTTCCACCTATAAAGAAATGTTAGAAATGACAGAATGGGAATTTAGAATACAGATGATGGAAACAATAAAGAAAATGATGGAAACAATGAAAGAAACTGCTGATAAAGTGGAAAACAATCAAAAGGAAATCAAAAACCAGAATCAAATAAGAGACAAACAATATGAAGAATACAGAAGGAATATAGCAGAGCTGAAAGGAAATGAAGCAGTCAATCAGGGAACTTAAAGATGAAATAGAAAATATCACCAACAGATTAGATCATGCAGAAAAAAGAATCTCCGAGGTAGAGGACAAAGCTCTTGAGATAACTCAGCCAGTTAAGGAAGCAGAAAATAAGATAGAGAAAGCAGAACATTCACTGACAGAATTATGGGACTTTATGAAGCATTCAAACATATGAGTTGTAGGTATCCCATAAGAGGAAGAAGAATGCCCCAGGGGAATGGAAGCCATACTAGAGAATATTGTAAATGAAAATTTCCCAAATATCACTGAAGATTCTGACACTCCTTTCACAGGGATATCGGACCCCAGGTCACCTCAACTCTAACAGAGCTTCTCTAAGACACATTGTGATGAACCTGTCAAAAGTCAAGAGAAAAGAAAAAATTCTCCAAGCTTCCAGGAGTAAGTGCCAGTTGACCTACAGAGGCAAATCCCTCAGGGTGACTGCAGACTTCTCTAATGAAACTTTCTAAGCAAGAAGACAATGGTCATCTACTTTAATTTCCTTAAAAAGAACAATTTCCAGCCCAGAATTCAATATCCTGCTAAACTAATCTTTAAAATTGACAGAGAAATCAAATCATTTACTGATATACAATCATTGAGGAAATTTGCCACAACAGGACCAGCTCTACAGGAAATACTTCAAACTGTTTTGGATCAACAGCAAAGTAAGAGCTCAGAAATTAAAGAATAGAACCTAACCTCCACGCTGATGCAAAAGATAAAGATAAGCAATGGACTCTCACAAAATAAGATGAATAGAACACTACCACACTTATCAATTATCTCAATATATGTTAATAGCTTGAATTCCCCACCAAAGAGGCATAAATTGGCTGACTAGATCAAAAAACATAAGCCATCTATTTGCTCTGCAGGAAACACATCGAGCGAGCTTCAAAAGACAAATTAAAACTCCGAGTTAAGAGTTGGAAGACAATATTTTAGGCAAAGAGGAAAAGAGGAGTTGCAATCTTATTTTCAGATACATGTGGATTTAAAGCAACTGGAGTCAAAAAGACAAAGATGGTCACTTTATATTCGTCAAGGGAAAAATACAACAAGAAGACATTTCAATTCTAAATATTTATGCACCCAACTTAAATACTCCCAGATTCTTGAAACAGACTTTATTCAGTTTGAGCAATATGATATCCTATAACACTATAATAACAGGGGACTTTAATACTCCTCCTCTTATAGAGCTGGACAGAGCCTCTAAACAGAAATTAAACAAAGATATAAGAGACTTAAATGAGATCCTAGAACAATTGTGCTTGATAGACACATACAGAACACTCATTCCCAAAGATAAAGAATATACATTCTTCTCATTGCCCCATGGAACATTCTCCAAAATTGATCATAACCTAGGGCACAAAACAAACTTCAACAGAATCAAAAGAATTGAAATTTTCCCTTATATCTTCTCAGACTACAAGGTATTAAAGATTAAACTCATTCTCGTACAGGTGGAGCTCATTCCTGTACTGCAGAAATTATTCTAAAAAAGTGAAGAGGAAGGAATCTTCCCCAACATGTTCTATGGAGTAAATGTCACCCTGATACCAAAACCAGGAAAAGAACCAAATAAAAAGTAGAATTTCAGACTAATTTCACTAATGAATATACATGCAAAAATTCTCAACAAAATCCTAGCCAACAGAATACAGCTTATCATCAAAAAGTCATATATCATGATCAAGTAGGTCTCATCTCAGGGCTGCAAGGCTGATTTAATATACACAAGTCCATAAACATTATCCACCATATTAACAGAAGCAAAAACAAAGACCATATGATCCTCTCAATAGACACAGAAAAAGCATTTGATAAAATCCAGCATCCTATTCTAAGTAGAACACTGAGGAGTATACGCATACGTGTCACATTTCTTAAACTGATCAAAGCTATCTATGAGAAACTCATAGCTAATACTTTACTGAATAGAATGAACATGAAAGCTTTTCCGCTTAGAACTGGAACCAGATAAGGTTGTCCTCTGTCATCATTACTATTCAACATAGTGCTGGAAGTTCTAGTCCATGCAATTAGGCAAGACAAAAAAATAAAGAACATCCAAATGGGAGCAGAGGAGGTCAAACTCTCCCTTTTTGCTGATGATATGATCTTATATTTAGGGAACCCCAGAGATTCAACCACAAGACTCCTGGAA
>CAUYON010100123.1:0-10113 GCA_963573935.1 Arctocebus calabarensis | reverse complement strand
CTCTGGTTGCTGATGTAATATCCACGGAAGAAAAATGCTGCTCTCTGCAAAAATTTTAAGTAAAATTCATGGGATGTTTTCACAGAGACCTATACGCAGGACCAATGTCCCAGGGTCTTATTCCAGCTAAAGCCATCCAAGTCAAGTGCAGGTGAAATTTCTACACTTCACCTCAAGCACAAGCCCATCTAGATCAAAGAGTCCCTCACAGAAACACAATTCACTGGCAAATTTAATTAACAAATAAATCTGACAGTGACTACTGTTATCCTAAATAACCATTACACCCGGAGGTGCTGGTGGACAGGCAGCTGGGCCTGTGTGCTGCCCTCTGGAGTTGTTTATTCATAGGTTATTCATAGCTGTTTATTCAAGTCCTTCTATCATAGATAAAGGGAGGAGACTGGGTGCCTCAAGTGCCGGCCAAGGACCCAAGACATTTTAGGCACTTAGTAAAATATTGATGAGCTATGAATCTAGTCTAAGGTGGGAATGCTTCGAAGATGTAACCACAGTGAGATCAGGGGAATATTTTGTAAACTTACACCCTAGAGGGACGGGGATCTGTTTAATCTGTACTATGATGGTTAGTGACATAGCTAATGTTTGCTTTTGCTATGAAAGCATTTAAATAACAAAGGGAAACAGGAAAGCAGGGAAGCTCTCTGAGGAAATATCCTAGCTGCTGTCTAGAGTCACTGGCATTTCTGTAAATAAAGCAAAACCATTGAGTTCTCATCCATTTCCCCTTTAACTGGCTTGGGTGACAGGTGGATTTACTCCTTAGTTCAGCAATAAATCTACTTTGTGTGATCTTTACATTAAATATTGAACTGTATTTTTATACTATAATAACCAGGCTGACCAGGTTGGAATTCAGAAGAGTATTAAAATATCTAGAGGGCATTCTTTTGTAAGAAGAGGATAGAGGCAATAAATGTTGTTAAGTTTCTGTGAAATAAGTTATTGTTTGCTAGAAAAGCCCAAAATTTAAGATTATACATTAAAGGAATATAAATACTTTTTATCTCTTCAGAATGGAAGAAGAAATAAGGGGGAAGGAAGGAAAATATGGTCAATTTAATCAAGGTAAAGTTGTAGACAAAACTGGAAGCCTGAGACCACATAGTTATCTATCAGTTTAGATTTTTAGACATATAACAGCTATGAGTGTTTCAGACATTAGTCAAATATTTAAAAATTCAACTAAAGGTTAAAAATAAAAAGACACTTGGTAAATATTAACCTAAAGAAATCTAGAAGCATCATTGATATATATTTTCTACACCTAAATACTTAGCATTTAAGTGCACATGCTAAAAACTAACACGAATATAATAAGAAATTATCAAACCTATCACCGGAGTTAAATTTTTTAATTCAAATAGAACTTTATCATGAAATGACAGACCTAGTAAATATATCATTGAAAGGGACCCTGAATAGAATACAGTTAGAAAGATTAAATAGAGATGTATAACACGTGTACCCTAAATGGTGATGTACATGTATTTCAAGCATATACAGAACACCTCCAAATACTAACATATGCTGCACCTCCTTGGAATCAGAAGGCACCCCAAACAAACAGTATCTTACAGAGAAGTCATTTCTCTGATCACAATTGTTAGAAATCACAATTAAAAAATCAGTAAAAACAAAGAAAAGTCAATATTATAGACGCTAAAACGACAATCCTAGGTGACCTGCATTTGTGATCTATTGCTATGTCTACATCGCAGAGCAAAAAGCAGCCAAGAACCCGTAACCTGCAGCAATAAACACTTAAGTCTGTGATGCTACAGTGGTTCCTTAGAGAGGGAGACCTCACGTAGGCTTGATCATGTCTCTGGGAGCTGACTGGCCATCACCCCCGACCCGATGGCTGTGATGACTCAACTTCACTCACACACCTTTCCTCCTCCCACCGACTCCACCAGGTCTGCTTTCACAGCAATGGCAGAACCACAGAGAGCAAAGGGTTCTACCCAAAGTCTCGTACAGTGGAGGCTCACAGCCAGCCTAGCATCCCTCCTGCCTCTTTCATCTTGGCCAAAGTAACAGTCTGCTTTTATGAGAAGAACTCCACAATTATCAAGCAAAGGGTGTAGACATGCACTGGTAAAGAATTGGGGTCACTGGTGCAGTAAACCAACCAACACAATAGTCCACTAGCTCCAGGCTCCGTGTTCCCAGCCACTGTGCTCAGAGCCCACTGCTGAAGCCAAGATGTTAAGGGAAAAAGAAACAAAACTAACATCCAAAGCATAGTATAAATAAAACCACAATCCAGTAAGAAAAGAAATTAAGATGGAAAACATAATGAACAAGCAAGATGCTCAAAGATTAATAATGCTATTTGTTTAGACTATTAATAAATTCGAAAATTTGGCAAGACTAATAAAAATTGTAAAAGTCTCATAAAAAGAATCATAAAAGTTTAAAAATAGAAAAAAATACATACATATACAGGGTGGACATAAAGTTCATGTGTACTTTAAATTAGTTTACTATTTTGTTATTTGGTTGGGATTAATTGAGGGTACAAAGAATTAGATTACACTGATTGTGGTTGTTAGGTAAAGCCCCTCTTGTAAATGTGTCCTGCCCCTGAGAGATGTGTCATATACCACGATCCCTATCCCCTTCCCGCTTCCCCTCTCCCCAATCCCTCATTTCCCTACCCCCAACCTTGTATCAGATTATCTACTGAATTGAGTACATTGCATTGGTATATGTATACCATGGAATACTATTCAGCTATTAAAAAAGATAGAGACTGAACATTTTTTGTAATAACCTGGATGGAGGTGGAACATATTCTTCTCAGTTTACTGTTTAAATTGCACACAAAGTTTATGTCTACCCTGTATATTATAAGGTTTTTCATAGGTATTTTCAGTTATAGACATTTTAAATTTCATCTTCATGCTAATAAATCTAGATATAATGAATAACTTTGTGCTGAAAATCAACAAATTACATCAGAATAAGCCAACAACCATTAATTAGTAGACACTTTGTTCATTAATGTCAACCTAACTCATCCCTATTTGCAGCAATTATAGGCTCAGAAGGTTGTATCAGCAAGTTTAGTAACCATTTAGGATCAGCTCAGCCCGTGTGTTACCAGCTGCTTTGGAGAATTGAAAACAATGAAATGTCACCCATAATGAAGCTAAGATAACTTTGAGGCTAAAATCAGATGAGGACAGTAGATGAAAAATTATAATTAAATTATAGTCCAATGTAATTTATGTTTACAAAGAATCCTGAGTAAAAGATCAGCAAATTCAACAAAGTAGGATTAACAAAAAATTTCATGAATCTTAAAATATTTTCCAGAAAGCATAAGAGACTATATATCTAGCTAAATGATATATTAGCATATTAGATTACACTCAATCACAAAAAACTGGGGAAATATCTATGAAAATGCAAAATTTATCTATGAATCAACAATTCAGGAAAACAGAACAGCAGCTGATGTTCCTATATTCTAACAGAAACCATTTAACAAAAGTATGTAGAGAATATCATTTCTTCTTTTTAAATTTTTATAGTAATTTTTAAATCTAATACATTAAAATATTACTGTTTTAGTACATAATCAATTACATTGATTTTTCTCATACTGTGGCTTTCAAATCTGGAGTGTGTGGTAGCACCTCTCTTGTATCCCTAGGACCAGTCATGTTTACTGGCCATATGTCCAAGACTACCCTACTGGACAGCTTAGGGATAGGCCACAGGTATTAAAAATTACCTTTGCAATAAGTACAAAAGAACTACCATTAATATTAATACATTGGTTACATCTGAAAAGATGGTTACATCTTTCTAGGATTTTCTTTATAGGTATGTAGAGTTAACAAATTATTTTTTCTTTCAATAGAATTAGAGAATAGAAGTGTTTATCGTTTCATGGATGAATTGTATCATATTGAAGTCAGGGATGATAGACAATACCATTTCTTATGGTGAAAATTCTACATATTCACTCTTCAATCAGGAAGATAACAAGGATGCCTATTATTACCCTAGCTCTTCAACAGTGCGTAATATCCCCATCCTATATGTTAGGACAAGAAAGGATATAAAAGATTAAGGGGTCATTTAAGCTGATGGCATGTCTATATTAGAATACAGTAAGATTATTCAAAATATTTGCCACTAACTCAAGAATTCATTGATATTTTTAGATATAAAATTAATATACAAAATCAGTGGCATTTGCACAAATGAGCAAAGACCAACACACATAATCAATACATCAAAATGCTAGTCATAAGCTATGAATTGTACAAATAATCATAATAAAATTATTTCATACATTTTTTCTTTACTTAAAAATTAGATAACATTATTACAGAATATAAAATAATCACTTAAAAATAATTTGCATATACAAGAAAACTTAATAAAATAAAAATGTTCATTCTTTCTGAATGAATTAATAAATTTAAAGCAATGGAAATCTGATCTTTATTATTGAACTTGCTAAAATGTTTCTAAGATTCATTTAAAAGAGTGCACTAGTTAATATAGATGAAGCTGTGAGAAAAAAATCTAATCAAAGTTATGGAATGGCTCAAATAAAATACAATATAATTTTTTGCTTACTAAACCATCTAAGACATTTGCTTCTTATTGGTTGGTTTCTTTCCTGTGATGATTTAGGGGCCTGAGTTACATCCATCTTTTGGCCCTGTTGTCTCTTAAGGCATCTGCTTGGTAGAAGAGGAAAAAGAGTGTGGGGATGCACATCTAGTTCTGAAGATTATGACTCAGAAATGCACATATTTCTTCTTTTCATATTCCCTTGAGTAGAAGGCAATATATGTCATTGTCAATGGAGTCTCAGAAAGATAAAGAAACATATTTTCATGAAAAGCTAGTAGCAGTCTCTACTACAAGTAGAAAGATTCTGAAATAACCGAGACATTAATTTTGGAAAGAATCAATAAGAAGGACCTGTTCTAACATTTCTAAAGGTTTATTATGAGGTTCTAGTAACTAGGAATGTGTGCAAGAAATATAAAAAGAGATTAATTGAAAAATAGAATAGTTCAAAATGCATATACACATATAAATATATATTCATATGCATTAACAGATATACAGACATATATGTCTAATATATGAGACAGGAGGCATAACAAATGAATAGGGACAGAATGAATCATGAAGTGACACACAAAATACACACACAAAAATACATGAAAAGAAAAACACACAAAATACATGACCACAAAGTAAAAGGTAAAAAAAATTTTGACTGTAAAAAAATTAAAACTGTGTACAATAAAGGTACATGTTAGATTGATGAAATTTATTAGCTAGCATCAAATAATTACCTAGAATACATCACGAACTCCTGAAATTAGGTATGACTATTAGTCCAGACTGTGGTGATTTTCTATCTCTACATTTTAATTTTTCATAGAGGAAAAGTGAAAAGTAAATTTTCTTTCACTGGGGAAATTTTGTTGTCATTCTACAACAAATTAGCATAGAGTGCATTGATTTTTGCTAGAAATAACAAAGATCATATGAAAATATCTTAAATTGGAGGGAGGGGCAAGATGGCTGACTGGAAGCAGCTTCCGACAGAGGCTCCTATCCAAAAGGAAAGATAACCTTCAGAAACTGCCCAATTGAGCTGAACACTGGGAGTCCAGCCAAGAGAGAGAGAAGTGATAATGGCAGGTCACCCCTGAGGCAAGCTGCGACTTCCAGAAACCAAGCTTCAGGCAGAAAAACTGAACTAAAGTTTCCTACCATTCTGAACTTCCAGGACACCCTTACCCCCTTATCTGACACACCAGAAGCCTGACCTCTGCTGAAACTGAGGGAGGAGGACTTGAGTAGTGCAAACTGCCGGACCAGGCTGCCCACCAGGCAAGACACTCTGGGACCCCACTGAGTCCCCGCCAGCCCCCAGGCCAGGGACGCTGCCGGGACCCCTGCGCAGCTCCGATTTGTGCCACACCAGGCCTCAGCCTGCTGCCCACAGCAGCCAGAAAATCTGCCAGGACCCCCACCGGGCCTTGGCCCACCAGCTGCTGCCATAAACTCCTCTAGGACTCCTGCATGGTGCTGATCTGTGCCGTGCCTGACCTTGGCCTGCCGCCCACTGAGACCCCTACCGGCTCTAATCTGTGCCACAGGCCTGCCACCCACAGTGACCAGGAAGTGCACTCCATCGGGACCCCCAGCATGGACCTGATTGGCACCCTGCAGGGCCTTGATCTGCTGCCAGCAGTGGCCAAGTAGTCCAGTGCTGATCTGTTCCCTGCCCAGCCTTGACCTGCCACGCACTGGGACCCCTGCTCAGCTATGATCTGTGCCCCAGGCCCACTGCTGACAGTGGCCAGGAACTCCAATCCACTGGGACCCCTGCGTGGCCTTGATTGGCACTCCACTGGGCCTTGGCCCAATGCCAGCAGCAGCCAGAAACTCCTCAGGGACTCCCACTGCACCACTTAGCACTGGCCTGGCCTGGGCCCCCGGCAAACAACAGTCAGGAAGTCCACAGTGACTCCTGCCTGGCACCTATCTGTGCCCTGCCTGGCCTCGACCTGCTGCCAGCCAGGACCCCTGCCTGGCTCTGATTCGTGCCCCAGGCCCTCCGCCCATGGCGGCCAGGAATTCCACTCTGTTGGAACTTCCGCATGGCCCCAATTGGCATCCCCCTGGGGCCTTGACTCACTGTCAGCAATGGCCAGGAACTCCACTGGGACTCCTATGTGGCCCCAATTTAGTGGCCAGGAAGTCTGCTGGAACTCCCTTCTTGCTCTTATCTGTACCCTGCCGGACCTCGGCTTGCCCAGCTCCAATCCGTGCCCCAGGCCACTGTCCACAGCGACCAGGAACTCCAGTCTGCCAGGAATCCCATGCGGCCCTGATTGGCAGCCCCCTGGGCCTTGGCCCATGGCCAACAGCAGCCAGGAACTCCACGGGGACTCCTGCCCAGCCATTGGCACACCACTGGGCCTTGGCCCGCTGCCAGCAGCTGCCAGGAAGTTGCCAAGACTCCTGTGCAGTGCCCATCTGTACCCTGCCCAGCCTCAGCCTGCTGCCCACCAGGACCTGGCCTAGTTCCAATCTTTGCCCCAGGCCCCTCCCTCCCTCTGGAGCCCTCCTCCCAGCCAAAGAATGCTGACGGCATGGGCTCCCTTTGCAAAGGCCACCAGGTACCCCATCCCACGACCTGCTACTTGATCTGGGCGTGCCACACTCCGGAGCTGCTCCCCCAGCCAGAACTCCCTGGGTGGGGCAGTCCCAGAGAAGCTACACAGGGTAACTCCCTACAAAGATCCAGCCACAACAGAGTGATCTTGCTGGGGTCTGATCGGGGAGAGAAACCTCCCCAACTCTGAGGACAGTCATAGGCAACAGTGAAAAATAATGATGAGGCAGAATCAACAGAAAAACTGTGGCAATATGAATAATCAGAGTAGATCAACTCCCCCAAGGAACAATAAGGTAGATACAGCACAAGATCCCTAGCAAAAACAAATGGCTGAGATGTCAGAAATTGAATTCAGAGTCTGGATAGCAAATAAGATCAATGGAATGGAGGAAAAGAAGGAATTAGAATTTCAGGCAGGAATCTGAAAGATGACCCAAAAGACGTCTCAAAAATTCAACAAATTCAAAGACAAAATGACCAATGATTTTGACACATTGAGACAAGACATTACAGCCCTCAAAGATCTGAGAAATACAGTACAATCCCTCAGTAACAGAATGGACCAAGCAGAAGAAAGGATTTCTGACATGGAAGACAAAGCTCTCGAAAGCACCCAAACTTCCAAAAAAGAAGAGAAATGGAAGGCAAAAATGGATCATTCTCTCAGATGGCTCTGAGATAACTAGAAGAAAAAGCAATATTGGCCTTATGGGGATACCTGAAAATGATGAAGTGGCGTCACAAGGCACAGAGTCTTTTCTTTATGATATTATGAAAGAGAACATTCCAGACATGCCAAGAGATTCTGAAATTGAGATAGCAGACAGTTTCAGAACCCCAGCATGACTCAACCCAAATAAGACATCCCCCAGGCACATCATAATTAAGTTCACTAAAGTTAATATGAAGGAGAAAATTCTGAAAGCATCCAGATGTAAGAAATCCATTACCTACAAGGGGAAGAATATTAGAATAACTGTAGATGTCTCTGATCAAACCTTTCAAGCTAGAAGAGAATGGTCAGTGACTTTTAATCTCCTAAAACAAAAGAACTTTCAACCCAGGATCCTGTACCCAGCTAAACTGAGTTTCATTTATGATGGAGAAATTAAATACTTTAACGATGTCCATATGTTAAAGAAATTTGCTATAACTAAACCAGCTCTCCAGGATATTCTCAGACCTATCTTCCATAATGACCAGCATAATCCTCACCACAAAAGTAAACTCACCCAGAAACTTTTTATCTAATTTCAACTTCTAAAGTGATGAAAGGATTAAAAATGTCCACTGGACTTTCTAAAGATTTATCATTATTTTCAATTAATGTGAATACTTTAAATTGTCCTCTAAAGAGGCATACGTTGGCTGACTGGATACAAAAACTCAGGCCAGATATCTGCTGCTTACAAGAAACTCATCTTACCTTAAAAGATAAATTTAGACTCAAGGTGAAGGGATGGTCATATATATTCCAAGCAAATGGAAAACAGAAAAAAGCAGATGTTGCAATCTTATTTGCAGAGACAATAGGCTTTAAACCAACCAAGGTAAAGGATAAAGATGGACATTTCATATTTGTTAAAGGTACTACTCAATATGATGAGATTTCAATTATTAATATTTATGCACCCAACCAGAATGCATTTAGATTTATAAGAAAAACTCTAATAGACATGAGTAACTTGATTTCCTCCAGCTCCATAGTAGTTGGAGATTTTAATACTCCTTTAGCAGGGTTGGATAGATCCTCCTAAAAGAAGCTAAGTAAAGAAATTTTAGATGTAAGCTTAACCATTCAACAACTGGATTTAACAGACATCTACAGAACATTTCATCCTAATAAAATCGAATAAACATTCTTCTCAACACCCCACGGAAAATACTCCAAAATTGGTCACATCTTAGGTCACAAATCTAACCTCAATAAATTTAAAAGAATAGAAGTTATTCCTTGCATCTTCTCCCACCATCATGGAATAAAAGTTGAACTCAGTAACAACCAGAATCTGCATCCACATACAAAAACATGGAAGCTAAATAATGTTATTTTGAAGGATAGCTGGGTCAGAGATGAGATTAAGAAGGAAATGACCAAATTTTTGGAACAAATTGACAATGAAGACACTAATCATCAGAATCTCTGGGATACTGCAAAGGCAGTCCTAAGAGGCAAATGTATAGCACTGCAAGTCTTCCTCAAGAAAATGGAAAGAGAGGAAGTTAACAACTTAATGGGACATCTTAAGCAACTGGAGAAGAAAAAACATTCCAATCCAAACCAAGCAGAAGAAAAGAAATAACTGAAATTAGACCAGAATTAAATGAAATTGAAAAACAAAAGAATTATACAACAGATCAATAAATCAAAAAGTTGGTTTTTTGAAAAGGTAAATAAAATAGATAAACCTTTGGCTAACCTAATCAGGAATAAAAAGAGTAAAATCTCTAATTTCATCAATTAGAAATGGTAAAGATGAAATAACAACAGACTCCTCAGAAATTCAAAAAATCCTTAACAAATATTACAAGAAACTTTACTCTCAGAAATATGAAAATCTGAAGGAAATAGACCAATACTTGGTAGCATGCCACCTACCAAGACTCAGCCAGAATGTAGTGGAAACTTTGATCAGGCCTATATCAAGTTCTGATATAGCATCAACTATACAAAATCTCCCTAAAAAGAAAAGCCCAGGACCAGATGGCTTCACATCAGAATTCTACCAAACCTTTAAAGAAGAACTAGTACCTATATTACTAAACCTCTTCCAAAATATAGAAAAAGAAGGAATACTACCCAATACATTCTATGAAGCAAATGTCACCTTGATCCCTAAACCAGGGAGAGACCCAACAAGAAAAGAAAACTATAGACCAATATCACTAATGAATATTGATGCAAAAATATTTAACAA
>CAUYON010100122.1:0-11933 GCA_963573935.1 Arctocebus calabarensis | reverse complement strand
CCTCAAGCTGTCACCCTGGACAGAGTGCTGTGGCATCACAGCTCACAGCAACCTCCAATTCCTGGGCTCAAGCGAGTCTCTTGCCTCCGCCTCCCAAGTAGCTGGAACTACAGGCGCCCGCCACAATGCCCGGCCATTTTTAGGTTGCAGCCGTCATTGTTGTTTGGCGGGCCCAGGCTGGATTCGAACCCGCCAGC
This sequence comes from Arctocebus calabarensis, assembly GCA_963573935.1. NCBI lineage: Eukaryota > Metazoa > Chordata > Mammalia > Primates > Lorisidae > Arctocebus > Arctocebus calabarensis. The sequence continues at coordinate 11,736 of CAUYON010100122.1, read as the reverse complement.
TCAGGTGTATGTGGCTGGCGCTTTAGCCCATTGAGCCACAGGCACTGAGCCTTTTTTTTTAAGAAAACAAAGCATTTGTTTACTACAGTAATTTTTAACTAACTATGGAAACACTTTCCGAAAGGGAACCGATGCTGCCCAAATTTCAGAAGATTGGAGATTCTGGGTTAGAGGTAATTGTCTGTGCAGCACAGATGCGTCCTGGAGAGTCTGATGTAAGAGACAACAGCGGCCAGTCTGCCGGGAAGTGATGAGTGGCCACAAAGCAGGAGGAGAAGATGCTTTAGATGGGGTACTTTGAGAAGGAGCCGGGAGGTGACATTGTGAGACTTGAGCAAGGAAGATCTGGAAGGGAGAGTTCCAGGCTGAAGGAGGAGCGAGGGGGGTGGCGTGTGGAGGGGGTAGACAGGCAGGAGCTTGGTGAGTTAGAGGCAGAGGAAGCACCTAATCTGTAGCTCACATTTCAACTTCACCAGTTATCTCAATAATGTCTTTTCTAGTCTAGGACCCAATCAGGCCCACACACTTATTTCTTATATCTCAGATATCTCTTTTTAAGAGTGTGTTTTGTTAAAAAGAAAGAAAACAAAAAGATGTCATATTGTTTACATATGTAGTCTACTGCCAGGTGCTAACTGTGGTTATGAGGGAATTTTGTCCTTGTTCTTAGGAAATACATGTTAAAGTTTTTAAGAATTAAGGAGCATGATGTCTGCAGTTCCCTTTCAAATGGTGGAAAATTGTGTGTGTGTGTGTGTGTGTGTGTGAGAGAGAGAGAAGAGAAAAAGAGAGAGATTCGATAGACCAAATGTGGCAAAACGTTAACAATTGGTGGTTCTGAATTTAAAGGTCTACTAGAGTTCTTTGTACTAGTCCTGCAAATTTTAAGCTTAAAATTATTTTCCAGGCTTGGCGCCTGTGGCTCAACTGGCCAAGGCACCAGCCACGTACACCTGAGCTGGCGGGTTCGAATCCAGCCTGGGCCCTCTAAACAACGACAGCTGCAAAAAAATGGCCGGGCATTGTGGCGGGCACCTGTAGTCCCAGCTACTTGGGCGGTGGAGGCAAGAGACTCGCTTGAGCCCAAGAATTGGAGGTTGCTGTGAGCTGTGATGCTACAGCACTCTACCCAGGGTGACAGCTTGAGGCTCTGTCTCAAAAAAAAATTATTTTCCAGCAAGGGAAAGTGTAAGTGCTATCTATTATATTAGTTATGACTTAACTGCAGCTGTGACAGAAAACTCACAATCATAGCTTAATGAAGAGTGAAATTTATTTCTCTCTCAGGTAGAATGAATCCAGAAGTGAACAGTCCAACTCATATACTTGCCGGTCTCAGTTCCATTTCTTTTGTTGTTTGGGTGTCCTCAGCACCCCTCCACCTTAGCAGCTAACATGGCTGCATAAGTACTGGCTGTTTTCCACATTCTAGGCAGTAGGAAGGGAACTGTCTAAAAGAAAGAGGGAGCGGGAACAGAAGCTGTCACGCAGTTATCTTCATGTATAGCTCATTGACCAAAATACAGTCTCATGGACGCAGATGGCTTCAAGGGAAGCTGGGAAATGAAGTCTTCATCTGAGTACTCCCAGGCCTATTTAAACCTCAGGGGTCAGCCCATGCTGTAATCCCAGCACTCTGGGAAGCTGAGGTGGGAAGATCACTTGAGGTCAGGAGTTTGAGACCAGCCTGAGCAAGAACAAGACATTGACTCTACTTAAAATAGAAAAATTAGCTGGGCATTATGGTAGGCACCATAGTCCCAGCTATTCAGGAGGCTGAGGCAGGAGGATCACTCGAGCCAAGGAATTTGCGCTTGCTGTGAGCTAAGCTGATGCCATAGCACTCTAGCCTGGGTGACAGTGTGAGACTCTGTCTCAATAAATAAATAAATAAATAAAAATAAAGGTCAGGATCTTAGAATATGGAAAAAATGAAAGTGGATGGTAGTCAAACAAGTGTAGTCTTTACCAAATCACGTCACCTTAAGAGGACACTTGGTCTTCTGCCTTAAGTAAGACTACTTTTGCCTTGGCAATCTCAGTAAAACTTGGGACTCAAGAGCCCAGGTGGGATGACAGGCTGGCCCTGTCATTTAAATGTAATTCAGTTAACACAGTGGGTGAAGTGTGCAGACTGTAGGTTCCATCATCCATTTCAAGTGTTCCACCACCACCCTGGACCCTATGCCATAAAACTCTTTGGACTTACAGGAGAGCCACTTGTCAATGACCATTATCCCACTTGTTTTGTTTGTTTGTTTTGAGACAGAGCCTCAAGCTGTCACCCTGGATAGAGTGCCATGGCATCACAGCTCACAGCAACCTCTAATTCCTCGGCTCAAGCGAGTCTCTTGCCTCTGCCTCCCAAGTAGCTGGGACTGCAGGCACACGCCACAATGCCCAGCCAATTTTTGGTTGCAGCTGTCGTTGTTTGGCAGGCCCAGGCTGGATTCGAACCTGCCAGCTCAGGTGTACATGGCTGGCGCCTTAGCCCGTTGAGCCACAGGCGCCGAGCCCATTATCCCACTTGTTGAAGATTAAACCCTCTCATGGGTTTTGTCCAAGAGGATAAACCATTAATATAAACAGAAGAGAATATCTTGAGTCAGAATTAAGGCTCTAGTGCTTTCTGGCTGCCTCTTGTGCTCATAGTGAAACAGGAGTAATAGTTGTTTTGCAGACAATAGAGGGTAAAGATGCCTATTTTGTGGAAACATTTTCTATCTAGCCAATAAACAGTATTTCTTGTTCCTTCAGATATTGTTGGCTTTGAGGCAAGGGTAATAAAAACTGATTCTTGGTCAAAGAAATTTGAGACATCCATACTATAACCTTCTCTTAAGAGAGTCACAATACATGGTAATACATTGAAGGCTCTGAGAAGTCCTATAGTAAGGATGTCTGTTTAATGCAAAGTCTCCCAGACTTATTTCCCCAATTTTTTCTCCCTGTTGCCACCTACTTGCTTCCCTACTATGGAGCCTGCCTTGGCAAATGCTATGGGGTCACAAAGCCCATACTGCACTGCCCTTAGCTTCATTCTGAAACAGTGATTCTCGACTCTACTCATTTGAACATGGGGCCTATGTCACTGCTTAGGCATAATGACAACGCTTTTTTTCTTTCTTTCTTTTCTTTTTTTTTTTGTTTTTTTTTTGAGACAGAGCCTCAAGCTGTCACCCTGGATAGAGTGCCATGGCATTACAGCTCATAGCAACCTCTAATTCCTGGGCTCAAGTGAGTTTCCTGCCTCTGCCTCCCAAGTAGCTGGGACTACAGGCGCCCACCACAACACCTGGCCATATTTTTGTTGCAGCCATCATTATTGTTTGGCAGGCCCGGGCTGGATTTGAACCTGCCAGCTCAGGTAGGTGTACGTGGCTGGCGCCTTAGCCCGTTGAGCCACAGGCACCAAACCAACAAGGCTTTTTTCATATGACTGAATTTGGAAGCAAACAGAAGCTGTAATCTAAAGGGGGAAAGTAGATTGACACTTGAGGGCTTTAAAGGGGTGTTTAGAAAATTAACGGCTTATTGGTGGCATCATGGCTTTTCCAGAGTGCTCCAGTAGGGCCTGGGGGCAGGCATGCAGCTGCTGTGTGAAAAGGATGCCTGTTTAGGAGGACAGTCCTTTTAATTGGGAGGTTTTTATGGCCAAATCTATGTGGTTAACTGAACAAGCACCATGTCAAATGCTCAGAATACAGAACTCAGGTGAGTTTATGTGAGTTGGAGAGGTGATGAGGACAGAGATTTTCACTTTCCATTTGAAACATGCAGTGAATAAAATGCATTTGCTTTCTTAGACAGTTAAAGGATAACGCTATAACCTGGCCTCTGGGAAGCTACCTGAACACCCTGAATGATTTATCTTCAACGAATTAACAGACCCATTAACTCCATCCATTTTTGGTATATTTTTCATGATTTTGCTTTACAGTAATTTAAGGCTTTTTTTTTGTGAAGCTCACGGCACATTTCACATGCCATCTAGTTAATTTTTACCATTCCCCTGGGATGAGGGTGTTTCTATTCTTGTCAGAGAAAACAAGGTTCTCAATAGCTTTGGGTCAGATGGCTATGGGGATGTGGCCAGAAGCAGAACCAAGTGCCCTGGTCCTGAGACTTAGCTGTCAGGCACACAGCCTGTGAAAGGCAAATTTTCAGTGTGCAATCTTACCTAGAAACATAAAAAAAAGTACCTTTCGGAAAACATTAACAAAACAGTCTTCTGCCAACTCCGTTAAACATCTGACAGAGCGCTCCAAACATTCATTCATTCCTTTGTTCATTTCATAAACATCTAAGTTCCTATTTAGCCCAGGCATTGTCCTGAGTGCTGGGGAACCCCTGCCCTCAAAGGGATGTGCCACTATGTTCATCCCAAGTGTCATGAAGAGCCCTGGAAGAGTAGTGAGCCCTGCCCAGTTATCTCTGAGACCCCTGGGTGTACAGAAAAGTGAGAGGGGCTGAGGAGAACTCAGAGGAACATTTATTTTTTTTTTATTTGTTTTATTTATTTATTTTTTTTGAGACAGAGCCTCAAGCTGTCACCCTGGATAGAGTGCTGTGGCAACCTTCAATTCCTTGGCTCAAGCGAGTCTCCTGCCTCCACCTCCCAAGTAGCTGGGACTACAGGCACCCGCCACAATGCCTGGCCATTTTTTGGTTGCAGCCGTCATTGTTGTTTGGTGGGCCTGGGATGGATTCGAACCTGCCAGCTCAGGTGTACATGGCTGGTCCCTTAGCCCGTTGAGCCAGAGGCACCGAGCCATCAGAGGAACATGTATAATTGTAATAATCATGAGACTAGGAGCTAACTCTTAGGTAATGAGTCTAGCACTGTTCTAAGAACTAATTGGTGTAATTTCCCAGCAACTCTTTGAGGAAGATACGAGGAAACTGAGGCCCTAGCAGGTGAATGGCTTGCCTGAGTCCCACCGCCTAGGTGGGATTCCGTGCAGGCAGTTAGCATTGAAGCCTTTAAAAGGCAGGTGAGGGAAAGGAGGCAGTTCTGGAGGCCCCGTGGGTCCTGCCCATGGTGTCAGGGTAGGTGAGCAGTTCCAGTGAACACCTGAGGCTGCAGCCATTGAAACTGTAGACACTAGATGTTGTTTGAGATTGCAGATGGCAGGTGGGAAGGCTGGGGTCCAACAGGCTCCTTGCTGTAAATGCCCACAGACTGGGCCTTTGAGAAAAAAGTCCTGAGAGGTATGTGGGGTCCTAGCTGAGTACCACCCTGGAGACTGCCTGCATGAGTCAAGCTGCCCACCTCTCCGTCTTCTCAGCTCTGTGAGCTTGGGTGACATGTGTCTGTGACTCAGTTTTCTAATCTACAAATAGTTCATATCCCAGAGGATTGTTATTAGGTTTAAGTGAGCTAATTCATATAAATAAAAGCGATGAGCTCAGTACAGGAGGCGCCAACTCCCTGTTACTATTATGGAACAAAAGTTTGTTTTCGGTATTTAGGGTGCAAACAAATATAGAATGGTTTATTTTATGATTTTCTAGATTTCTCCTAAAATCTATTAGGTATTCCAGAATAACTTACTTCTTGGTTTAAATTATAAAAAATGCAACTTGCGTTCTTCCAGCCCCGTCGGCTTCCCTTTTGCTCCTCAGTCTCCAAACATGCTTCCCTACCTGGGGCCCCTCACTGTCCCTCCCCTGTGCCTAGGGCGCCCCCCCACCTCCTCAAATGCTTTTCCTTTCTGCAGTATCTAAGTTGGCCTCCCCTGAGACTCTATCCCGTCACCCTGGTCCTTCCTTCAAAACCATCGTCCCAGGCTCTGGTTTGCTCATGGTCTGATTTCCTCGGGAAGCTTGTTCACTGCTGTGCCTCCAGCACCTGGCATAGCACCCAGAACATAATGAAGATTTGACAAATGAATGAATGAATGATTGAGTGGTGGGTGAATGGGAAGGAATGGCCTGATGAGTCTGGCCTCAGCGTCTCTGCCCCACTGCCTTGACCCTGCCATTGTCCTCTTCCTCCAGGGCCTCTCCTGCTCAGCCAGTGTGGAGCCGCCCCTCTCTGGACACACCACCTTCATGCTCTGCAGCACTACTGGGCAGTGATTTGTCCCTCAGACTTGCCTTTATGATTCAACAATTGTATTATTCCCCATTCCCCGTGGCAAGGCCCCAAAGCCCCAGCTGGATGATAAATGTTCCTTGAAGGCTTATATTGTGTGAAGCAGAGGAAAGAGTCCTCTGCTGAGGGGTGGAGCAGGGCTGCTTTAAGAGACGGACTAAGGTTGGAGCAGCAACATGACCATGTCTGAGGTCCCAGCTCTGGGCATGGATTTGGGAACCTGAGCTACACCCCAGGGCTGGGGCAAAGGGAGAAGGATGAGGTGAGACCAGGGGCTGGAGCACAGCTGGACCTGGGAACCAAGCAGATAACCAAGCCCAGAGCATTACCATGCAGGCAGGGATGGGCAGAGGGTGACACATAAGAAGCTGGGCTGGACTCAGATGCCAGATCAGTGTGTCTGAGTTTGCACCAGTGCGCAGGCAGTTCAGCCAGGAGAGAAAGTCTGGAGTACAGAAGCTCTGCCTATGGGTATCAAACAGCCTAGGATACGTGCTTTAATCCATTTGTGTTACTATGAAAACATGCCTGAGGTTTGGCGCCTGTGGCTCAACGGGCTAAGGCGCCAGCCACATACACCTGAGCTGGCAGGTTCGAATCCAGCCCAGACCCGCCCAACAACAATGACAGCTGCAACCAAAAAATGGTCGGGTGTTGTGGCGGGTACCTATAGTCCCAGCTACTTTGGAGGCAGAGGCAAGAGACTTGCTTGAACCCAGGAATTAGAAGTTGCTGTGAGCTGTGATGCCACAGCACTCTCTCTAGGGTGACAGCTTAAGGCTCTGTCTCAAAAAAAATAAATAAATAAATAAAACATGCCTGAGATTGGGTAATTTATAAAGGAAAGAGGTTTATTTGGCTGACAGTTCTGCAGGCTGTACAGGAAGCATGGCATCACCTTCTGCTTCTAGTGAGGGCTTCAGGCTGTTTCCACTTACAACACAAGGTGAAGAGGAGCCGTGTGTGTGTGTGTGTGTGTGTGTGTGCACGCATGCAGAGATCTCAGGGTGAGAGAGGAAGCAGAGAGAGGGTTGAGGAGATCTAGGCTTTTCTCAACAACCAATTCTCTCAGGAAGTAAGAGTGAGAACTCACTCATTTTTTTGAGGACAGCACCAAGCCATTCACAGGGATCCACCTGCATGACCCAAACATGTCCATTAGGCCCCACCTCCAACACTGGGGAGCAAACATCCCCCCAGCGCAGCACCAATGAAGGAATAAGCTAGATAGTCAGACATTAGGGACAAAAATAAAATACACCAAGGAAGATCCCGTGCAGGTGTAAGGCAGGTGATCACTGGGAGTGTTGCAGACCTGTGTTCTAGTTTCAGTTCCTTCACTTAGGTTGGTCTGAAGTTGGGCAATTTGATTAACTTTTCTGAGCTTTGATTTCCTCATCTGAGAAATGAAAATAACAGTATTACTACCTAATAGGGATTAAATGGGGGGGGTCGGGTGAAGAAGAACATAACTACTGAAGGATGTAATATCTGTGATGCAGGAAGGCTGAGGTGCCTGGGGATGAGTTTCCTGAAGGCCCGGGTCGACCAAGCTCATGGGGCAGAAGGAAGGTCTTAGTCTGTCTGGGTTGCCATAATAAAATACCACAGACTTAGTAGCTTCAACATCAGAAATTTGTTTTCTAGTAGTTTTGGAAGCCAGAAGTCTAAGGTCAAGAGGCAGCATGGTTGGTTCTGGGTGAAGGCTCACTTCCTGGCTTGCAGATGGCCACCTTCTTGCTATGTGCTTACATGGCATTTCTTTGGCACACACACATGCGGAGAGAGAGAAAGAGAGAGAAGAAATTCTCTAGTGTCTCTTTTTCTTTTGTCTTTTTTATTTTATTTTATTTTTTTAGAGACAGAGTCTCACTTTGTCGCCCTTGGTAGAGTGCCGTAGTGTCACACAGCTCACAGCAACCTCCAACTCCGGGGCCTAGGTGATTCTCTTGCCTCAGCCTCCCAAGTAGCTGGGACTACAGGCGCCCACCACAACACCCGGCTATTTTTTTCTTGCAGTTTGGCCGGGGCCGGGTTTGAACCTGCCACAATCAGTATATGGGGCCGGCCTGTCTTTTTTATTTTTTGAGACAGAGTCTTACTTTGGCACCCTCCATAGAGTATCATGATGTCATAGCTCCAGCAACCTCAAACTCTTGGGTTTAAGCAATTCTTTTGCCACAGCCTGCCGAGTAGCTGGGACTACAGGAATCTACCACACCCTGTTATTTATTTATTTATTTATTTATTTTTAGAGACAGGGTCTCACTCTTGCTCAGGCTGGTGTTTTGAACTCTTGAGCTCAAACAATCCACTAACCTCAGCCTCCCAGAGTGCCAGGATTACCAGCATGAGCTACCATGCCCAGGCTTCTCATGTCTCTTATTATAAGACCATTAATCTCATCTCATTGAGTTCTTACCCTTATGGCCTCATTTAACTTAATTACTTCTTTGGAGGCTTATATCCAATTATAGCTATGTCGGGGTTAGGGCTTCAACATATGGATTTGGGGGCAACATAAATATTCCATCCATAACAGGAAACATAAAAGGTAGGTGGCTCTGAGCACTTTGTCCTTGGCTGTGGCCTGGGTGAGCTTTTTACCTAGGTATAAAAATGGATGAACTCAGCCTTACCTGTGATGGGCCTTAAGGTGATACTCTATTGTGTGTTTGGAAAAACCAGCCCTTCAGAGTTCACCAGAATTATTACCATCAATACTGCTGCTTTTATCCCGTCCTTGGGAAATGGAGTTGGGTCTCTCAGATATGGGAAACTTCAACTCAGGAATTTTTGAGCTCAGGAATTCAAGACCAGCCTGAGCAAGAGTGAGACCCTGTCTCTAAAAATAGCCAGGCATTGTGGCAGGTGCCTATAGGCCCATCTACTAGGCAGGCTGAGGCAGGAGGATCATTTGAGACCAAGAGTTAGAAGTTGCTGTGAGCTATGATGACACCACAGCACTCAATCCAGGGCAACAGAGTTTTCTTTCTTTTCTTTTCTTTTTTTTTTTTTTTTTTGAGATAGAGCCTCCAGCTGTCACCCTGGATAGAGTGCTGTGGCATCACAACTCACAGCAACCCCCAATTCCTGGGCTCAAGCGAGTCTTCTGTCTCTGCCTCCCAAGTAGCTGGGACTACAGGCGCCCGCCACAACGCCCGGCCATTTTTTTTGGTTCAGCCATCATTGTTGTTTGGCGGGCCCTGGGGCTGGATTCGAACCCGCCAGCTCAGGTGTACGTGGCTGGAGCCTTAGCCCATTGAGCCACAGGCGCTGAACCGACAGACACTCTTGATGCTTTCTTGGCAGCATTGTTCTGCAGCAATTTGTTCTTTTGTATCCATTTTTGGTACATTCTTCCTGCGTATTTATTGAATGAGTCACAAAATGAATGAGTCTCTTTCATTATTACCGAGTTCCTTAAGAGCAGAGTTTATCCTTTCTTTCCAGAAAACCCCTCCTGGCCAATAGGGTACCCCTCCATGGTTAGTTTCCTCCGAGGCAGGCTGCCCTCAGACCTCTATCCACATAGTATATCTATTTGGGAATCTCAGGAACATCCTGGTTTCACTGCTTTGGCCTTTTGACTCCAAGTAAAGCAAAAGGAGCGTCCATCTCAGAGGCTCAGCCTACCTCGTGTCTCACAATGACCAAATGGACAGTGAGCCGCAGAGGCGACTGACCAGCAGTCATTTTCTGGGTTCTACTTCGTTCTCGTCCGCTCTGATGCTCACATGCGTGATCTGAGCGGCTCTGCCTTCTGTCGGAAATCAGCCAGGCCTCACCCATTTTTTGGCCAGGGCTGGGCTTGAACCCACCACCTCCGGCATATGGGGCCAGCGCCCTACTCACTGAGCCACAGGCGCCGCCCAACAGCATGTATTTTGTTTCTGCTTCGCCCCTGGCACCACCAGCAGTACGGACGATCCTGGGGTAAACTGGGCCAGTCAGGGAGGACATGCCTCTACTCTTGGGCAGCTCAGGAGGAGCTAGGAAGACAGGAGGGAGGTACAGGAAATCCTCTGTGGAGAACTGCGAAACCAGAAGGCGAGTTCCTGATCCTGGGCCCAGTGAACCCGCTGCGCCCGCTCTCTCTGAGGAGGGGTCTGGTGAGAGAGACTGGGCTCGGCTAGCAGCCACCTGGGAGGACTGAGCTAGGGAAGGTGCATTGTGCAGAGAAGCCACTGTCCTCACAGCTGGCCGTCCCTGTGGGCAGGGGCCAGGGGAATTTCGAGAACAGTGTTTCTCAACCGGGGTGATTTTGTCCCCCCAGAAGATATTTGGCAGTGTCTGGAGACATTTTTGATTGCCACAGCAGGGGTGAGGGGAAGGCTGCGGGTATCTGGTGAGCGAAGGCCAGGGCTGCTGCCACCGTCCAGTGTACTAGACGGCCCCTCATCAGAGCATCTCCCATCGCACACAGCAGCAGAGAATCTGCTATCCCCATGGCAGCAGTGCTGAGACGGGGAACCCGAGCGAGAGTCTGGGGTGTGGTCTGAGCCTTGGGACGTAGGTCCCTTCACCTTAGGGCTTGCTTTACTTACAAATGGGATGATCTCTTGGGTTGCATTTGGCCCTATCACCCTGGGGGTCAGTGCTGCTAACTTTTTTTTTTTTTTTTTTGAGACAAAGTCTTACTTTGTCACCCTGGCTAGATTGCTATGGAGTCATAGCTCACAGCAACCTCAAACTCCTGAGCTCAAGTGATTCTCTTGCCTCAGCCTCCCAAGTAGCTGGGACTACAGGAGCGGGCCACAGCGTCCAGCTATTTTTAGAGACAGGGTCTCATTCTTGCTCAGGCTCGTCTTGAACCTGTGAGCTCAGGCAATCCACCCACCTTAGCCTCCCAGAGTGCTGGGATTATAGACGTGAGCCATCACACCCAGCCTCAGTGCAGCTAACTTTAAGTAGAGATTAAAGATGGGATGTGAATGCCTTGAGAATTTCATGCTTTAAAAAAGAAAGCAGAGGAACTACACACCATGCTTAAGAGACTTTCTAGGTACAAAAAAACAATAAATAAATAAATAAAGAGACTTTCTAGGAAATAGTATTTAAACCTCAGGTGAATCCTTAAAACTTTGAACCAGTTTATCCTCCTAAATCCTGTAAAAGGAGCTAGAAGGCCTCATTCTCACGCTTTGGAGGGCGATAGCCCAGAGCAGAATCTTCTCCTAGAATTACACAAAACTGAGAAGCCAGCCGAGGGCACCTGAGGGCTGCTTTTCAAGGACTGTCCCTGCTGCCAAGTCCCTGAAAGGGGAAGCCTTTACCAAACCTGCACCATTATTCCTCATCCCCTGACGGAATTAGTGCCACACCCTCATCTGCCCCATGTCTCTCTCCACATCAGAAAGAGCCTGCTCTTCCAAAGCTGAAGAAGTAACCAGAAGGGGAAGAATGAAAAGAAAAAACTTGGCTGGCTCGGCGCCTGTGGCTCAACAGGCTAAGGCGCCAGCCACGTACACCTGAGCTGGTGGGTTCGAATCCAGCCTGGGCCCGCCAAACAACAATGATGGCTGCAACCAAAAAATGGCTGGGCGTTGTGGCGGGTGCCTATAGTCCCAGCTACTTCGGAGACAGAGGCAGGAGACTCGCTTGAGCCCAGGAGTTGGAGTTTGCTGTGAGCTGTGATG
>CAUYON010100120.1:0-12586 GCA_963573935.1 Arctocebus calabarensis | reverse complement strand
AAAGACATTAATACTCTACCTTTAATAAGTTTCGCCAGTACCCTGCTAAGATGCACCGTAGGTGTGTTCCCACTAATTGCCCTCCCTCTACCCATCCTCCCCCCACCCCTCCCCTCCCTTTCCCCTATCCCTGTATTCAGTCTTATATATTGCCCTCTTCTAAACCATAATCCCTTTCCTACTCTCCTCCACTCCTTCCCTTGGCCAAAGCATAGATTTTAACCTCTCTTCTCCCCCCTAAGATTAGCCTTCAGTGAAGAATTCAAGGCTTTCCCCATATCTTCTTTCCCCCAACTTTATTGAGGGGTGCTCCTTTCTCCTCACTCTTCCTCATGTCCCTCTTTGCATTGTCAACACCCAACAATTCCCATGATAATTCCTTGTTTTGGCTAAGAGCCAACACATAAGGCTGGAAAGAGTCTTTGACATTGCTTAGTATGAAATCACATTTATTCACCTCATAAGCCTGGGAAATGAATTGGGTCCTCAGCCCTGCACCCTCTACTGTCATCATCAGCTGATGTATTTTTTTTTTTTTTTTTAGCTCAGGTTTTGATAAGGTGAAAAGAACAGTCACCAGAGTTATTCTGATCTGCCACCTCTCAGAGTCCTTGGTGGTTAAAACTTGGAGAAAGCAAAAATGAAGACACTTGTAAGCAAATGTGATCTTTCTGAATTGTTTTCTTTTCCTGTAGTTGCTTTTGATTCTAAAAAGCAAAGGAGCAAAAGAGATTTAAATAGGTCTCTCATTTTGTCATCCTTGCGATTGATTGGCATCTAGTTTGGAATTTGACAAAGAAACAGAAAAACTCTTCAATTCAGAGCATAATTCAGTTTTGGTGAGGCTGCTTCTCATGATACAATCCTCAGTAGAGAGCCAGAAAGAACTGGGTGTGCACAGCTGATCCCCAAAATTGGCAGGCTTGACTTCCTCTCAAACTGCTACATTTTTTCACATTGTGATCAGGACCAGGAAATGTCAAAATGTGAATGCATACTGAAATAAAACCAATTAATTCTGTACTAAAGTTTTTTTTTTTTTTTTTAATTTGGTATTTGTGTGAAACAACCTTTTGAACAGCAACTATCAAAAGTCTGGAAAGCAACTGATATTTCCATTCATCTTTTTCTGGGAAAAACATTAGCTCTCAGGATTTAACATCCTGTAAGTAAAGTTTAACATAACAGTATTCCATGAGCAGCCTTTTGAGTATCAGACCATTACCTGGTTTTAATATAATAAAAAAGTGTGCATTAATATTTTTTAAAACTAGAATAAATCCACTTGTATCTGAAAACTGGGTTGCAGCCCCTCCTTTCTCTTGATTTCCATTATCTGGAATAATGTTTTCCATCCCTTCACACTGAATCTTACTTTGTCCATCAAGGCTAGATGTGTTTCCTGTAGGCAGCATATGGATGGCTTGCGCTTTATTACCCAATCTGCCAGACTGTGCCTCTGTAGTGGGGAATTCAAGCCATTAGCATTTACTGAGAGAATTGATAAGTGTGGTGGAGTTCTATTCATTTTATTTTGCAAAAGTCTTGCTTAGTTTTATCTTTTGTGTCATTAGGTTTTCTCCTTTCATTTCTGGGTATTTAGTTGGGTGGTAGTCCATTGCGATGTTCACTGTGGAGAACAAGTGTAAGTATTTCGTTTAGAGCTGGTGTTGTTGTGGCAAACTTGATCAATGTTTGCATATAGGTAAAATATTTGATTGTCCATCAATTTTAAAGTTTAACATAGTAGGATATAGAATTCCAGGCTGAAAATTGTTTTAAGTAGGTTAAAGTTAAATAACCTCTCTCTTCAGGCTTGAAAAATTTCATTTAAGAAGTCTGTCATCACCCTGATGAATTTGCCCCTGTAGGTCATTTGGCTCTTATTCCTGGCTGCTTGCAGAATTTTCACTTTCCTCTTGACTTTGAACAATTTCACAGCAATGTGTCTTGGAGAAGCTCTGCTTGAGTTGAGTCACCTGGTGCTTGATATCTCTCTGAAGGGAGTTTGCTGGAATATTTGGTGATAACTTGAGAAAATTTCATTTATGATATCCTCTAGTATGGCTTCCATGCCTCTAGTATGTTCTTTTACTCCTTTTGTAAAACCTATCATTTGTATGTTTGAACAGGTTATAAAGTGCTATAATTCTGTCAGTCAGGTTTCTTCTTTCTTTCTCTCTCTCTCTTTTTTTTTTCTCTCTTTAACTACCAGTGTTAAATCAAGAACTTTATCTTTTAGCTCTCAGATTCATTATTCTGTACAGTCTAATCTTTTATTGATATTTTCTACTGTATCTTTAAGTTCCCTAATTGACTCCCTCCATTCCTTGAACTCTTCTATATCATTTCTATGTGCTTCATAACATTTGTCTCTTATTTGATCCTGTTTTTTAGATTTCTTTTTGGTTATTTTCTACTTTGTCAGCAAGTTACTACTTTGTTTTAACCATCCATATCTTAAATTCCCTTTGTGTTATTTCTAAATTTTTTTATATGTGGAATCCTCTGCAGGGTCTGGTTTGCTCTGTTCTGATTGTTCATGTTTCCAGGGTTTTCATGCTGTTTATTTATGAGCATTTTCTTTTTGTCAGTTTCCTTTCCCTAATTTTTCCTTTCACTTCCTTGTCTTTAAGTTACTGTGTCTCTGACCTAAGATGTTAAAGTGTCCTTTTGGTAAAGGACTAAAAGGAAGAGAAGAGTGAAGAGCAAGAATCAATAAAAGATAAAGAGAGAGAGAGAGAGAGAGAGAGAAAGGAAAGGTAGAAGTAAATGTGAAGATTTAAACAAAGAAGAGAGGAATAGAAAGTGAGAAACAGGAGCTATAGTGGTCTGCAGTATATCATTTTGACCCACACTCACAAATTTCAGCTTCTGAGTCACTGGGTTGAGTGGGCCTTTTGAGGTCTGGAGCTTTTTGTCAGGTTGAGCAGACACAAGACACAACCTCCACGAAATAGAGATCAACAACAAAAACAGTATAAAACAAGACAAAGCAAAAAAAAAAAAAAAAAGACCTTAAGGGATATATTGGTGGTAAAATTAACAGGAGCAGAAAAACTATGAACAATGGAAACTATTAATGAACAAGGAAAGACAAGAAGTGGACATGATGGTGGAGAGTAAAGATGTTTAGCTCAGCTGTCCTGGAACAACAGGTGAGAGTGAGTGGGACAGATCATTCCCAGCATAGAATATTGGTGTGGAGTGCAGTTCAGGGTATGCAGCAAGGTGATGAATTTCTGGACTTGGACTGTAAGCAAGAACTGCAGAGACAGCCAGGCAAGTTTCTGTGTCACAGAGTCAGGTGGCAGTGGTGGCAGCCAGCCTGCCACCCACCACAGAGGATTACATTTCTCAGTTCATGGGGAAAATAGGTGTTGTGTGGAAAGACTGGTGAAGTGTAGACTCCTGAGCGGAATTTGGTGGCCAGAGTGGGGTGCCATCTGGAGTGGCTCTGTTGCAGTTTGGTGTTAGAAGAGATATTCACACAGAGAAGTTTTCTGAATAGGAGGTGGCCATTGTTATAAAATTCAAGAACAGCAGTATGCAGGCATCTTTCCTCATGGGCCAGGTGCACAATCTGAGTTCCAACTGTGGGCAGTAGTCCTACCCTCGGAATAGGCCCAGCATATCTCCTACTCCATGGGAACTGTTGCAGGGATAATTTGTGAAACCTGACTCTGAAGATGTTTTGAGATCTGTGGAATCAACAGTTTGACAGTGTCTAAGTGCCAAGCGGGCAATCAGGTGACCACCAAGAACAATCTAAGCTGGGAACCAGGTATAAGCCAGGTAACCACTCATAACACCACCTTGTGTCCAGAAAGTATATTGCAACTTAATTATATTCCTACTAAAGTTGATCCCTAGGGTGTGTGTATATATATCTTTGTTGTTGCATTTTTCTTTTTGACCTTTTTTTGCATTTTTTCCCTTTTTTTCTTTCTTGTAGGAGGTTTTGTTAATGTTTTTTCTCTCTTCTTCCCTTCCTCTTATGGACACTGATAGTACTTACATCAGACTATTTGAGCTTTTTTGTTTTTGTGTATGAGTGTTTGTTTGTTTATTTATTTGTGTGTATGCTTTTTTTTGGCTATTTGTTTGTTTCATTTAAATATGTTTTTGGTTTTGATAATTCCTCCAATTGGCAATTTTCTCTAACTCCAATTTTTACATTCAATAAGAGCAAGGGGAGGAGAGGGAAGAGGGCTTATGGGAGCCAGCTTTCAACAGAATCTCCCATCCAGAGGGAGAGATAAGGGTAATAAAAAAAACCAACAAGTCAGAAAGGTGGGAGATGAGTGGAGAGAGAAGATTGATAATTGTGCATCATCTCTGCTGAGGCAAGCTGTGATTCCAAGGAAGCAAATTTCAGGTAAAGAACCAATACCAAAGAGGATGAGTGTCCTTCTCCTCACCCAATAGAGCTTCCTGCTTGCTGAGGGATCTCTGCAAGTGAGTAATGAACTGAGGACCTCTTATCTCACTCCACAAGTGAAAATTGCTTGAGGCTCAGACTCCTTCTCCAGAGAGACACTGCTGTGAGCCTGGGCATTCTCTTGCCAGACATGAAAATTGAACAAATATTTTCCCTACCATTTTGAACTCCCAAAGCACCCTTCCCCCCTCACCTGGTGGTCTAGCAGCCCAATCCCTGCAAATACTGGAATGTCTGTGGTTCTTTGCTGGGAATGGGCATTGCATGGACTGCAGCAGTACAGTTACACTGTAACAGTGAATCCAGTACGAGTGCAGAAAGGCACAGTGGGGAAGGTGTCAGGCCTGGCTCTGCAAAAGTGCAAATCAGTGGCGGGTAGAAGCTTGGGTCTCCATGTGACCTATGGAGGCTCCAGAACTACCAACATGAAGGAACCCATGTGGAGACACCTCCCAGACATCATCAGCATTAATAGATGGACCCTGCCATTGCCAAATTTTGGAGAGACACCTCCCCAATTCTGTGGACGACCAGATGGAGCCAGACCTCACACTACAGGGATACCATAGGAACAAAGCAGCTGGGGCAAAGGCACGGTCTCTGAGGGAAAAAATAAATAAATAAAAATAAACATTTGCTGCATTGTTAACCTCTGGTTTGAAATGATCTCATGTGGAAAACTCTCCAATTTCCTTTGAGCACCCAAGGTAGTCAGGATTCAACTCCCCCAGCTGAAGAGCAGAGTGTCACGAAGTGTGGTAGCCTAGTCAATGAGGCATTGACTTCCCTCTATCTCTGGCAGGCCTAAGTCCCTGGTGTATTTTCTCATTAGAGAGAACTGGGTCACAGCATGTTGGGGTTGATAGTGCCTGGGTGTGACTGAGATGCAAGATGGGGAAGGAGGCACCAGCTACCCTTGATGAACTCTTGCTGGGTGGGCTTTTCTGACTCCATAGAATGCTGAAGTGAGTTACACTTGAGCTTCCAAAGTTGTACCCTGGTTGTGTTGTTGTGTGAGGGTTATAGTTCACTTTTCCTGTTGTTGCCTATGAGGGATAGGGTGTCTTAGTTGCTTGTATTTCTCCACAGTTGAGATTTTATCCCAAAGCTACTCAATTACTAGGATTGGGAAGAGACTAGCTGAATACAAGACAAAGCCACCTAACCCAATCACATCAACCTAGTCCCCAGAGTCTCAGGCTATAACACTGAAGAGGACATTTGTAAACTTATAAGGGAAAAGCCACAGTAACTACTTCTTTGGTAAAGGGCTGGTTAATTACAAGTCCAGAAGCCCCAATTCAACTTCACCTTATCACCTTCTTTAGCCAAATGGTGAAAAATAAACATGGGACGCAATCATCGGAAAAACTGTGGCAACATGAATAATCAGAGTAGATCAACTCCCCCAAGCAATGACAAAAGGGACACAACAGATGATCCCATTCATAAACAAAAGGCTGAAATGTCAGAAATCACATTCAGAATTTGGATGGAAAATAAGATTAAGAGAATAGAAGTAAAGTTAGAAATAGAAATTCAAAGAGTAATTCAAAGGTTGTCTCAAGAATTCAATGAATTCAAAGACAAAAATCACTAAAGATTTTGACACATTGAGGCAAAAACTTGCAGCCCTCAAAGACTGAGAAATACAGTAGAATCCCTCAGTAACAGAATGGAGCAGGCAGAAGAAAGTATCTTGACATTGAAGACAAAGCTTTTGAATGCTCACAAATGCTCAAAGAAAAAGAGAAGTGGAGAGCACAAAGGGATCATTCCAAGAGTGAGCGGTGGGACCACTCCAAAAGCAAACATTTGCCTTATAGGAATTCCTGAAGGAGATGAGAATGTTCAGAAAGTCACAGATGCTCTAATTCAAGAGATAATTGAGGACAACTTCCAAAATATGGCAAGAGATACTGAAATTCAAAAGGCACACAGTTTCAGAATCCCAGTACAATGCAATCCAAATAAAGTATCTCCTATACACATTATGATTAACTTTGTCAAATTTAACATTTAGGAGAGAATCCTGCAAGCAGTCAGATATAATAAAATCAACCTACAAGGGGAAGAATATTAGAATGACTGAAAATCTCTCTGTTGAAACTTTTCCAACCAGAACAGCATGGTCATTAAACTTCAATTGCCTGAAACAAAACAACTTTCAGCTCAGGATTTTGTATCCAGCTAAACTGAGTTTCAAGTATAATGGGGAAATCAAATACCTTAATGACATACATACGTTGAAGAAATTTGCCATAACTAAATCAGTTCTACAGGATATTCTCAGACCCATCCTCTACATGACCACCACAATGCACTACACCAAAGTAAACTCCCTCAGAAATTTTTGATCAAAACCCAACTTCCACAGTGGTGAAAGGAATAAAAATGGCCACTGGTCTTTTGAAAAACTTGGCACCCCAAATACTACTAGGCTTATCAATTATCCCAATTAATGTAAATGGCTTAAATTGTCCACAAAAGAGGCACAAGTTGGCTGACTAGACACAAAAACTCAGGCTAGATATCAGTTGCATACAAGAATCTCATCTTACCTTAAAAGATAAAAATAAACTCAGGGTGAAGGGATGGTCATCTATAATTCAGGCAAACAGAAATCAGAAAAAAAATCAGTAGTTGCAATTTTATTTGCAGATACATTAGGCTTTAAACCAACAAATGTAAGGAAATATAAGGATGTCCACTTCATATTTGTTAAGGGAAACGCTAGACATGATGAGATGTCAATTATTAACTTTTATATACCCAAACAGAATGTTTCACATTTTATAATGAAGTCCCTAACAGACTTGAACAATTTTGTGTCTTCCACCACAATAATAGTCAGCTACTTTAACACCCCTTTGGTAGTGTTGGACAGTTCTTCCAATAAGAAACTAAGCAAAGAAATTTTGGATTTAAACTTCATCATTCAACAATTGAATTTAATAGTCGTCTACAGAACATTTCATCCTAATAAAGCTGAATTTATTAAACAAATAATAAGTTTATAACAAATTTATGAGATAACAAATTTATCTCATCAGCCAATGAAACATACCCCCAAATTGATCACATCTTAGGTCACAAGGCTAACCTCAGCAAATTTGAAAGAATAGAAGTTATTCCTTGTATTTTCTCAGATCATCAAGGGATAAACGTTGTACTCAACAATAACAGGAATCTAATCATACAAAGACATAGAAACTAAATAAACATACTCTGAATGTTGGCTGGGTCATAGATGAGATTAAGAAGAAAATTACCAAATTTGGGGGAAAAAATGATAATGAAGGCATGAATTATTAGAACCTGTGGGATACTTCAAAGAGAGTCCTAAGAGGGAAATTTATAGTGTTGCAAGCCTTCCTCTAAAGAACGAAAACAGAGGAAGTCAACAACTTAATAGGACATCTTAAACATCTGGAAAAGGCAGAACTTTCCAACCGAAAACCCAGAAGAAGAAAAAAAATGACCAAAATAAGAGCAGACTTAAATGAAATTGAAAACAAAATTATTATTCAAAACATGAATGAATCAAACAGTTTGTTTTCTGAGAAGTTTAACAAAATTGATAAACCTTTGACAAGCTTAACCAAAAATAGGATAATAAAATAAAAATGGAAAATTAAAATCATCAATCAGAAACGACAAAGGCAAAATAACAACAGGCACCAGAATTCTTAATGAATACTACCAAAAAAAACACTATTGTCAGAAATATGAAAATTTGAAAGATATTGACCAATACTTGGAAGCATGCCACCTTCCTAGACTTAACAAGAAATAATCGGAAATGTTGAATAGACCTATATCAAATACTGAAATAGCATCAACTATATAAAAATCTCCCCAAAAAGAAGAGTCCAGGACCAGATGGCTTCACATAAGAATTCTATGAAAGCTTTAAAGTAGAATTAGTACCTATATTACTTAACCTTTTCCAAAGCATAGAAAAAGAAGGAATACTATTTGACACATTCTATGAAGAAAATATCACCCTGATCCACAAACCAGGAAAAAACCCAAGAAGAAAACAAAATTATAGACCAATATCTTTAATGAATATAGATTAAAAATATTCAATAAGATCCTAGCAAACAAAATCCAGCAACACATCAAACAAATTATACACCATGACAAATTGGGTTTTAGCCCAGGTATAAAGGATGGTTCAATATATTTAAATCTATAAATATTAAATGTGACATCAATCAAAAAAAAAAAAACAAAGACTATATGAGTCTATCAATTAATGCATAAAAATGTTTTGATAATACCCAGCATCCTTTTATGATCAGAACACTCAAGAAAATAGATAGAGAAGGGTCATTTCTTAAACTGATGGAGGCCATCTACAGCAAAACCACAGCTGATATTATATTGAAAGGAATAAAACTGAAAACATTTCCACTTAGGTCAGCAACCAGGTAGTGTTGCCCATTGTCTCTACTGCTTTTTAATATTGTGATGGAAATCTTAGCCATCTCAATCAGGCAAGAAGAAGCAATCAAGGATATACAAATAGGAACAGAGGAGACAAACCTTTCACTCTTCACAGATGATGTGATTGTATATCGGAAAACCAAGAGAATCAACTACAAAACTCTTAGAAGTAACCAAGGAATACACCAGCATCTCAGCTTACAATATCAATACTCACAAATCAGTAGCCTTTATACATACCAACAATAGCCAAGATGAAAAAAACATTCAAGGACTCTATTACTTTTCCAGTAGTTCCAAAGATGAAATATTTGGGAGTTTACTTAACAAAGGATGGGAACTATCTCTATAAAGAGAACTATGAAGGGGCAGTGCCTGTGGCTCAGTGAGTAGGGTATCGACCCTGTATACTTTGGGTGGTGGGTTTGAAACAGGCCCCGGCCAAATTGCAACAAAAAACAGCTGGGCATTGTGCCAGGTGCCTGTAGTCCCAGCTACTCGGGAGACTAAGGCAAGAGAATTGCCTAAGCTGAAGAGCTGGAATGCCATGGTACACTACCAAGGGCAATAAAGTGAGACTCTGTCAGAGAGAGAGAGAGAGAGAGAGAGAGAGAGAGAAAGAGAGAACTATGAATTTCTGAGAAAAGAAATAGTCAAAGATGTTATCAAATGGAAAAACATACCAAGCTCATGGCTGGGATGAATCAACATTAGTAAAATGTCCATAATACCCAAAGCAATATACAACTTTAATGCAATCTCTATTAAAGCACAACTGTCACTCTTTAAAGAGCTACAAAAAATAATTCTTTGTTTTATATGGAATCAGAAAAAGACTCAATTCATCAAGAAATTACTCAGAGATAAAAACAAATCAGGAGAAATTATGCTACCAGACTTCAGACGATCCCATAAACCTATAGTGATCAAAATAGCATGGTACTGGCACCAACAAAAAAAAAAAAAAAAAAAAAAAAAAGAAAGAAAGAAATGTAGATGTATAGAACAGAATAGAGAACCAAGAGATGAACCCAGCTACTTATCATCATTTGATCTTTGGTAAGTCTATTTTAAAAATTTAGTGGTCGAAAGACTCTATTCAACAAATGATGCTGGGTGAATTGCCTGGTGATCTGTAGAAGACTGAAAGTGTACCCACACCTTTCACCTTTAACAAAAATAGATTCTTACTGGATAAAAGAGTTAAACTTAAGGCATGAAACTATAAAAATACTAGAAGAGAGTGTAGGGAAAACTCTTGAAGAAATTGGCCTGGGAAAATATTTTATGAGGCAGACCCCCTGTGCAATTGAAGCAACACCAAAAATACATCATTGGTATCTGATCAAGCTAAAAAGCTTCTGCACAGTCAAGAACACAGTACATAAAGCAACAGATGAGCCTCAGAATGGAAGAAGATATTTGCACGTTATATTTATGAGAAAGGTTTGATAACCAGAATCTACAGAGAATCCGAATATATTAGCAAGAAAAGAACACATAATCCCATCTCATTGTGGGCCAGAGATTTGAATAGAAACTTCTGTGAAGAAGAGAGGCACATGGCTTATAAACACATGAACAAGTTCTCATCATCCTTAATCATCAGAGAAATGTAAACCGAAACCACTTTGAGATATCATCTAGCTCCACTAAGATTAGCCCACATCACAAAATTACAAAACTATAGATGGTGCCAAGGATGCGGAGAAAAGAGAACACTTATGCACTGCTGGGAGGAATGCAAACTAATACATTCCTTTTTGAAAGAAGTTTGGAGATCCTTAGGGATCTAATAATAGACCTGCCATTCCATCCTACAATTCCTGTATAGTCAGAATACAAGAAAACACTTTATAACAAAGATATTTGCACCAGAACGTTTAGTGCAGCCCATTTCATAATTGCTAAGTCATGGAGGAAGCCCAAGAGCCCATTGACCAATGAATGGATTGATAAATTGTGGTATATATACACCATGGAATACTATGCAACCTTAAAAAAGATGGAGACTTTACCTCTTTTATGTGTACATGGAAGGAGCTGGAACATATATTTCTTAGTGAATTATCTCAAGAATAGAATAAAAAGTATCCAGTGTACTCAGCTCTTCTATGAAACCAATATATAATCACCTACTTTTCCATATGAAAGCTAAAAATCAACTACAGCCCAAGATATAGGGGAAAGAGGAAGAGAGGGGAGGGGAGGGTGGAGGATGAATGAAGGGAAGGTAAAAGGTCAGACCACATCTATGATGAAATTTAGAAAGGTACATGTCAAATCTACTAAGTGCAAAGTATAAATGCCTTAACATAATAATTAAGAAAGTGCAGTGAAGGCTACGTTAACCAGTTTGTTGTATTTATTTCAAATTGTATAAAAAATCAGCACATTGTAACCCATAAATGCATTATTGTACACAGCTATGATTTAATTTAAAAAAATGTAAAAAATAATGAAAACAGAAGAAAACAATCAAAAATTGTAATTACAATAGAAAGTTAAATCTAGGGGCAATAACATTAAATATATTTTTTTAAAAAAATAAATTATCTGCTCCCACTGGACCAGGCTCTGGTGGTGGAGGCTGGGGCTGAAGCAGAACTGCTTCACTAGGAACCTGGACAGGTCCTGTAGGATGAGCTGGCTTTGCAGATGAACAAACTGCTACCGGAACACCTAGTTCATGATGCGGAAATGAGCAGCATGGGTCCAAAAGTAGTCATGGACATAGAGGAAGGTGAGGCCCTTCCTATAGCAATGCAGGGCCATGAGCATCATATATGAGGAGTCCAGAGTCCAGAGTGTGGATAAAGTTAGGGGGGAACCCATTTTTCTGCTTCAGCATGTTGGGTTTCTGGCTGCTGTCCTTGCCACTGTTGCAGGTGATGCTCTGAATTCGTCCTTGGAGTCCTGGTGGTAGGGTTGGACAATGGGAATGCCAAGCAGTGTGCAAGTGAAGCAATCCACATACTTCTTCAGCTGATGTCCCTAGGCTTTGATGTCCCTAGGTTTACAGTAGGACCAAGTCCACTATGTACCATATTGTAAATAAAGTTAAAGTTTTTCTTGTGTGTCACCCACACAAGAAAAAAAAGAAAAGAAAATGCATGTGCGTGTGTTTGTGTATTCTAGGGTATATTATGCTAATCACAATGCTGATACAGGTGTGTAAGATGGAGACTGGAAGCCTTTGCTTTGTCAAGGTCCCCAAATCCTGTTGTAGTTTCTCTGAGAAAACGGATAATAGGACATGGATAATCAGTACAAGCTGCAAGAAGAGAGGCTCACTGTCATTTCACAGAGAGCGAACCCCTCAGCTCCTGCAGGGTTCTGATTAGAAAATATTACAAAGCTTTGCCAAGAAGTAACAGTTCTCACAAGTAACAATTCTCACGGCTTGCAGTTTCTTTCCTCAACAACTTTGTTGGTTTCTAATCTACACATAAACATTTCCTTGAACACTTTCTGACCCTACCTATGGGAACATAGAGCTACTTGGTGGCATGCTGTGAGGCTTCAGATGCTCCTGTGCTTGCATCAGGAATGCTCTGAACACTCTCATGTCCTCTAAGGTTGAAGTCAGGTCATGGACTGGGGAAAAGTCCATCCACTTATCTCCCTTTTTGTTTTGTTTGATCTTTGTAAAGCATTAAGGAAAAAACTGCTGTCTTTTGTTTCATTCCTTGT
>CAUYON010100113.1:0-10359 GCA_963573935.1 Arctocebus calabarensis | reverse complement strand
ACATGGATGGAGCTGGAACACATTGTCCTTAGCAAAGTATCTCAAGAATGGAAGAAAAAGTATCCAATGTACTCAGCCCTAATATGAATCTAATTTATAGCTTTCATATAAAGGCTAAAACCCAATTATAGCACAAGAATACAGGAAAAGGGGAACGGGGGGGCAGGATGGGTGGAGGGAGGGCAATTAGTGGGAACACACCTACGGTGCATCTTAGCAGGGTCCTGGTGAAACTTATTAAATGTAGAGTATCAATGTCTTTATATAGTGATCAAGAAAATGCCATGAAGGCTATCTGTAACAGTACGATCAAAATATTTCTGATTGTATATGAAGCACATTGTGCCTTATGATTGCACCAATGTACACAATTATGATTTAATAAAATTATTTTTAAAAAAATAAAAATAGACCTGCCATTAGATCCTACAATTTCTCTACTAGTTATATATCCAGAAGACCAAAAATCACATTATAACAAAGATATTTGTACCAGAATGCTTATTGCAGCCCAATTCATTATTGCTAAGTCATGGAAGAAGCCCAAGTGCCCATCGACCCACAAATGGATTAATAAACTGTGGTATTATGCACACCATGGAATATTATGTGGCCTTAAAAATGATGGAGTCTTTACCTCTTTCATGTTTACATGGATGGAACTGGAACATATTCTTCTTAGCAAAGTATCTCAAAAATAGAAGAAAAAGTATCCAATTTACTCAGCCCTACTATGAAACTAATTGATAGATTTCATTTGAAAGTTATAACCCAATTATAGCCCAAGAATATGGAAAAAGGGCAAAGGGAAGAGAGGAGAGTGGGGAGGATGAGCGAAGGGAGGGTAATTGGTGGGACCAAACCTATGGTGCATCTTACAAGGGTACATGTGAAGCTTAATAAATGTAGAATATAAATGTCTGAACACAGTAACTAAGAAAATGTAATAAAGGCTATGTTAACCAGTTTGATGAAAATATTTCAAATTGTATATAAAACCAGCACATTGTACCCCATGATTGCATTAATGTACACAGCTATGATTTAATTTAAAAAAATTTTTTTTTTAAAGACTAAGAGGTGCTGTGTAGAACACTATAGAAGGAGTGTCCCCTTAGGAACTGCCTTCACTTCCTGTCCTCAATCCCAAGTCTATCAATAAGGACTGTCACAGCACAGCACAGCCAGGGACACACTGTGCCAGTCAAGGGATGCAAGACACTATACCACAATGTAGCTGCACACCTGTACCTTTAGGGGCCAGAGGAAAACTCGTGGTATTGAATTATGAGTGTACTGGAACATGAAGCGGGTAAATAAGGTCAGTCAGAGTTCATTGACTTGAACAAAATAGGAAGTTTGGCAGCAAGGACGTCTAGGGTGGAAGCATATTGAAGGTCACATGGCATGAGCATGAAGGTCTTTGTAGCCCACCAAAACACACAACCAATAGATAAAATGACTCAGCCAGATGAATTTAGCCTCCTTTTCTCAGAGGCCATCCCAGTGCTGGTATGATGCCCACAAAAACAAAGTGGCCTAGCAGTAGAGGTAAAGGCTTTACTAGAACCCAAACAATGTGGACTCCCATTGACCAAGGCCAATCAAATTACTGGTGATATGTTTAGACCCCTCCCCCCCCCACCAGGTACATTGGAATGTAACTGCATTTGGCTTTGAAGTCTGAGAAGAAGAAGTTAATGTTAAATGAGGTGGCCAGGGCAGGGCAGTCATACCAATATGACTTGTGTTCCAAGGAGAATAAGAGATACCAGGGGTGATTTCACAATGAGGAAAGGTCATGGGAGTACACAGTGAGAAGGGGGGCCATCTGCAAACCAAGGAGAGAGATCTAGAAGAATCGAATCCCTCTGATATACTTGATTTACACATCAAGCCTCCAGAGCTGTGACAAAATTAATTTCTATTGTATAAGCCACCCAATCTGAAGTGTTTTATTATGGCAGTCCTAGAAACTGATGCAGAACAGTTTCTATCTCCTCAAAAAAAAAAAAAAATCACAAACAAACAATAGCCAAACTACAAGTACAATCATACATATTTAGAATTAATGTAACCCAATGTCTAATTGCAATTCCTTAAACACAAACTCCATCAATTCTATATGAACTGAAATAATATCAAGAAGCAATTTTTTAAAAAAGAAGCAATTGAGGTGTTTAATGCAAGTTTAAAATGTAGTAAAGACTCTGTCAAAAATAAGCTGGTATTTATTAAACCATCACAAACTCAAAAAAGATCTAGATAGCACAATATTGCATGTGTGCAGGGCCTATCCCTAAACAATATAAGACCCCCCAAAAATTTACCAGATATGTATACTATCTTAATTAATATCACTATTCTTTTACACAGACTACTTTTTACTTTCTATGTAAATTTGAATTACTACCCTATTCAATAATTATTACTTCAACCAATAATATGAAAATAATTAAAATTTATCTCAACCTTTTTACTTCACTAAATATGATTATTGTCTATAACTGTTAGTGATGGAGTCCAAAAACTGCTCTTTTATATCTAGATTGCACAATGAATTATAACAAAAATTTAATTTTTTTCATTGTTTGGGATTCATTGAGAGTACAAATTAGGATACACTGATTGCATTTGTTAAATAAAGTCCCTTTTATAATTGTGTCCTGCTACCAAGTGGAGTGCCATACACCATGACCCATATAACAATAATTTTAAATAATAAAAAATACATAATCCTAATTTTGCTAATAAACTTTTAATGAACAAAGAAATTCCCCTCTAAAGTTCTCCTCCACATATAGAGGCATGCGCCTTTGATCCCAGATACTCAAAGTATGAAATAGGATGATTGTTCGAACCCAGGAACTTAATGCTATTCACATGCTATGATCATGCTTATAACAATCCATTGTACTCTACCCTGAGAAATATGGCAAGACCCTACCTCTAAAAACAAAAATCAAAAAACAAAGAAAAAAACTAAGTTACTACTAGTCAATCTGCCTGCCCGCATTCAAAGAAAAAGTAGCAAAAATAAGTCTATCAACACAGAACCATCACCAAAAACCCAAACCACAATAACCTCACCACCGTCACTAGTCAGGCATTAGATATACTATTACATCATAAACATATACTTTTAAAACTTGGAAGTTGAACCAATGAAAAATTTTTATGTAATATTTCAACTTGATGATATTTGATATCTATTAATAGACAGAAATAGATATGCATACATGTTGCTATAGATATATGCATGTATCCAAAGGATACCAACTTTTTTGGAATAAACTACTGTTCTCATATTTCCTTTTGGCAATCAGACCAAAGACCATCCAATGACTATGAATCATTACTCAGTTTCAAACTCAAAGAGAATGTGCATGACTCCCCTGATCTTAAGAAAGTATTTAGTACCTCCCACAAGGAAAGGAATTCAAGAAGATTTGAAACTACTGTTTACTGTGCACATTATACTGGGAATCAAGCACTAGTTACTCCTAACTCTGAGATGTTAGAAATCCTTGGCAAATATATCATATTTGGTATCACAAAAGAGAACATCACCTGTAAATGACTACAACAACATGTAAATAAATGCCCCCAAATTTTGAAATCCAAATAGTAAAACCACTTTATTAAGACTGGCAATGGCTTCTGAGGGCTAAATACAAGAACACTAAGTTAACTTGCCCATATACACAAAAAGTAGTCAAGTAACAACCCCCTTCAACCACTATCCTTCAGAACTCCCGAGACTTGCTCCTGAGCACTGCTCTATGAGTAGTTGTCTTTGAGTCCTGTGCCTATCCCACACCCTGAGTCTGCTCCAACTCTTGAGCAAGCTAACATCTTACCTCCTTACCAAGGAGACCACGCCCCTTTTATTAAATGAAAAAATATTCATCCAGCATCTATTTTGTCCCAGGTGCTCTATTAAGCAGGTGGTATACACGGGTGAAAAAATTCATAGTCACTATACTCATTGAACTTATTATCAAATGTGGCAATCAAACATTAAACTCCTCACACATTTCAATATATGAAGACAGCTCAAACTGATGTAGCACCTTAGAATGGAAAAGAGACAAATGGGCTCTACAATGGAAAAGAGAGAGACGGGATCTACAAGGTGTACTTAACATCAACCATGAAATGATCAATGAAGAATCACAAAGAATGTCCAAGCAGTCTTTTATTTCAGGTTAAATTACACATTTCAGACTGATACAAAGTTCTCAGTCGGGATAGATTCAGCAGTAGCTTCTTTCCTGTCTCTAAGTCATGCACAAGGCCTCTGGAGCTTAGAATAAGGAAACACCTTGTGATCAACTTGATTGGCAGAAGGACCCTCCATACTTTATGACACAAATCTAGTCTATGTGTCCATCTTCATTCTCCTATCATTCTGTTCTATAAGCATGAAATGTTTAATTTCTGCAACAGGTAAAATTATTCATTTTGGAAAAGGCCACTGAGTTAGTGACCTGGCTCAAGTATCATAAAAAATAGGCATGAGTAACTAATGACATTTATTCCCCACAACAAACAACAAAAAAATTGCATCAGTCATTCTTTACTAAAAGATGGTTTGGAGTACATTGGCCTACACATGGAAATTTAGCAAGTCTCTACTACAATGATCTATAAATGAAAAAAATACTATGAAGTGAAATATTAGGAAAATTTCCATGTAGTTATCTGGCCACCAAATTTGGATGAATATTTGAAAAAATACCCAGGAAAAAAAACACTTTTGGATTGCAATCTATGTGAGTCCATGAAGTAGATCCAGTGTGGGCCTCCAAAATAGATGCACATATTTTATTTATTTATGGAACAGATTTTCACTCCTGAAATAAAAACATCATCACTCTATTTGTTGGTATCTTAAAGATTTAACTGGTTACCAGAGCACAGCTGACTTTAGGTCAGTATGAAACAACTACAATCATTTTGAAAAGTAATTCGGCAATAGCTAATAGCAATAGCTAATAAAATGTATAAGCACAGATACTCTTCAATTCATTGGTCCCATGTTAACAAATTTATCACACAGATGTACAGACATCGGGATACATGAACATATAAAACAAAGTGTCTATTTAAGTATTGTCTTAATGACAATAATCCAGTAATGATGTGGAAGTTCTTAATACAGAAGTGGATTAATAGACTGTAGTATATTTTGTGAAAATATATGTATCTATTGAAAACAAGTGACAATAGAAATTTATTGAAAAGGAGGGATCCCCTGATGCACTTTCAAACATGGAGAACTCAAAATAACAAACACATTCACATTAACAATGAATTATGTTTTCACCACTCCTTAAATTTAATTAAAGGACAACAGGTTACTAACCAAATATCATATGGCTTCCCAAACATAGTCAGACTATTAACAACACTTTTCTTTGCCATATTTTTATTAAAGCCCTTTTCATCTCACTATTGAGCAAACTGTAGATAAGTGGATTCAGCAGAGGTGTAAGCAGTGAGTAGGACAATAATATCAGTTTCTTGGCTTCTGGTGAGTAGCCAGATTTGGGTTGCAAATAAGTCATGTTGGTGTGCCATAGAAGAGGGTGACAGATGTGAGATGAGAGGCACAGGTGGAAAGGCCTTTGGCCTCCCGGTAGTTGATGGCATCTTCAGGATCCCATAAAGAATTCGAATGTAAGACAAAAGTACCAACAAGAAAGGGACCATAACCAACAAAATAGCAGCTATGAAGGCATATATTTCAAACACAAATGTGCACATGCAAGGTCTAGCACTGCTGGAGCTTCACAAGATATATGATTAATTTCACTGGGGCCACAAAAGGGAAAGCTAAATACCCATGTGGTCTACACAATAGCCCCATGATTGCTAAACACCATGAGAATATTACTAAGTTTATAAAAACTCTTTTGTTCATAATCACTGGATAGTTCAGAAGATGCCAAATTGCAGCAAATCAAACATAATGCATCACTCCCAGGAGAAAACATTCAGTCCTACCAAAAAGAAGAACGAAATACATCTGTGCAAAACAGCTCACAAAAGACATCACAGTTTTCTCAGTGGAGAGGACCACCAGCATTTCAGGTATGATGACTGCACTAAACTCACTTCTACCAAAGATAATTTCAGGAGAAGCAAGTACATAGGAATGTGGAGGCTTTTGTCCGTGAAGATGACGACGATGATGATGACATTTCCCATCAGGGTCACCAGGTAAATAACCAAGAAAACCCCCAAAGAGCTGCTCTTGGAGTTCAAGAAAAGGAGAAAAGCCCAGAAGAATGAATTCAACCACATGGCTTTGATTTTGCTTTTTCATTTTTAGTTAGTGGAGCCCTACATCCATTATAACCTTAGTGTATAAAGTCTAGAACAAAGTCACAGTCCAGTCTCCAGAAATTCATAGCACAGAAAAGAAGTAGAGTTCATCCTGTCAGAAATTGACTTTGGGAATTTTGGAGAATGGCCAATTACTTGGAATAAGGAATCTTTAAAATATGAAAGGAAAAGTAAGGAATTCTGGCTGAGAAATATTATTTAATGACTACTAAATAATATTAAAGATCTACTTCTACTTGTCCACTCTCCAGTTTGAAAATTAAACACATTCTTAAAGTAAATAAAATATGTTATGACTTAGGTGCCATTGCTGTAAATAGTTATCCATTTTTTCCCTCAATTTTAAATAAATACAAAACTTAAGACCACAAAACAGTGTTAAAAAGTGCATGGATTGAAATAAAAGACCTCAATCATTTTGATGATAACTGAAAAATTGAAAGTTACAGCAAGCATTCATTCGGTTCAGTGCCTGTGACTTCATTAAATGTGATGACACCATAAAAACACATAACAGGTTTGTGATGAACCTATCCTTCCTAATCCATGGCTTATGTGCTGATTTCTGCCCCCTTTGCAGATAGACAATCGTATTAGGATTGACCTAGATGAAGAATGCTTAAGGTCAGTTCTTCATGTCTCAATTTAATGACCTTGATGACCTTGGAAAAATACCATTTTTTGGTCACTATGAACCTATAATTTGAAAGATTCTACTCTCCCTCTGTTTCTCTCTTGTTTTTAGATTTCTCTCTTATTTTTGACCTTACTTTCCACCTCATAAAGTTCTTTTAATAATTATTTACTCAACAAGCACTAATTGACCACCTACCATGTTCTAAGCTTTATATGCTCAGGGGAACATTTGACCCAAACATCAACAAAGGGCTCAGTCATTACAGAAAATACTTCTGACCCAATAACCAGTACACCGTACATCACACTTCTTTTATGTTGCTACACTTTCTTCTTATTGTACCAATTGAACTTAAATAAATATCTTTTCTTAAATGTATATACACATTCATATATATAGGAAATTCTAAATATCTCACTAAAATACAAGCCTCAGGAAAGATTTAGCTTCCTTCTTTGTTATATTTCAGTACCTACAACTGTTCCTGACCCTTCAGAGATGCTGAGTCAATAGTGGTAAAATAAATGAATAAAACTATTAGAAAAATCAAGATTCTACCAATAAAAGAGTGTCTAAAAGAAACATAAGCCAAGTACACGACATAATTGGGAAGGAGAAGCAATAAGATGTGGTTTAGAATTTATGCAGGAGATGGATAAATTCTGAAAGAGAAGGGAGGGGAAAAACACAATGGCAGGATGACTTGGGTGGGAAGAATAAGGCATAAGGATGATGGCCCAGTTGTCTAACTCAAAGGTGCTTGATATCAACACACTACTTGAATGGAGGACTACTGGCCTTTATGGGATGTTCTGAAAACCAGAGGAAATTCACTGTGGGCGATGAGGAAGCCAGAAACACAGACAGACACAGCAAGCTAAAGACATACAATGTTGTCTTAGTGCAGATCTGTAGGAATATAGCACACAGTGAAAGACAAATTCATTTATTCCTGAATTTGACCATTGTCATGTACGAAAACCAAATGCCCATATTCACCACAATAATTATGTTCTCAATGTCAAAAATTGTTCCATAATTCCTAAAATAGGTTCTAGAGCAGCGGTTCTCAACCTGGGGGTCACGACTCAAGGAACTGTATAAAGGTCCGCGACATTTTAAGGTTGAGAACCACTGCTCTACAGGATCAAATATTTCAAATCGTATATAAAGCCAGCACATTGTACCCCATAATTGCATTAATGGACACAGCTATGATTTTATTAAAAAAAAAAAAGAAAAAGAAAGAAAGAAAAAAAATTACATGCCAATACCCCTAATGAACATAGAGACACAATTCTCAAGAAAATATTAGCAAACCAAATTTTGTAACTCATTTAAAGTCTCATTCACCATGATCAATGGAATTGATTCCAGGAATGTAAGAATGGTTCCACATATATAAATCAATAAATGGGATATACCACATTAACAAAATAAGGGACAAAACAATATGATCACCTTAATAGACACAAGAAAAGCATTTGACAAAATTAAACATCTGTTCATGATAAAAACTCTCAACAATTTAGGTAAAAAAAGA
Source organism: Arctocebus calabarensis (assembly GCA_963573935.1). Taxonomy (NCBI): domain Eukaryota; kingdom Metazoa; phylum Chordata; class Mammalia; order Primates; family Lorisidae; genus Arctocebus; species Arctocebus calabarensis. The sequence continues at coordinate 1,828 of CAUYON010100113.1, read as the reverse complement.
ATGCATTTCATGCAATAAAAACTACATGCAATAAGCCCACAGCTAACTTCATACTCAATGGTGTAAATTGGAGAACTTTCCCTTTAAAATCAGGAACAAAACAAGGATACCCATTTATGCCACTTCTTTTCAACATAGTCCTGGAAGTAATGTTATGATTTCCAGAGCAAATGGGTGAGAAAAAATAAGGAAAATAAATCTAGGAAAAAAAGAAGTGAAAATGTCCCTCTTTGCTAATGACATGATGTTCTACTGTTATTTAGAAAATCTTAAAATCTACATTAAAAAGACCTGTTAGAACTGATAAATTCAGTAAAATTGCATGTTACAGAATCAACATACCAAAACAGTAGCGTTTGTATAAACTAACAGCAAACAATGCTCCCCAAAAAAATAAGCTCATATGCCATACCATCAAAAAGAAATACTCAGGAGTAAATTTAACCAAGGAAGTTAATGATCTGTACACTGAAAACTATGAAACGTTGATGAAATAAACTGGAAAAGACACAAATAAATGAAAAGATACCCTGTGTTTATATAAGCAAATCAATGTTATAAAAATGCTCATACCCAATGCTCTATACTCTACAGATTTGTTGTGATCCCTATTTTTTCACAGAAATGGAAAAAAATAGATGAAACCATTAGACACTGTGAATAGCCAAAGCAATCTTGATCAAAAGAACAAAGCTGAATCACACTCCTTGATTTCAAAATATATTATAAAGCTATTACAATCAAAACAACATAGTATACTGGCATAAAAATATACCATGGGTCATTATGAAAGTTTTGAGGTACACCAAAATCACCGAATGTAAAATTGGTACAGATGGAAACAAAGGAAGCCCTTCCAACAACATCAATAATCCAAGCAAGTTGAAACTTGTATCTGTAAACCAAAAAGGATGCTGTCAACTATGACAACTATGTTATGCTACTAATGGGAGCATAACAAAGCCTATCTCAAAACTTTTCTAGTGACCTACATACATGTCCACCAATGGAATGGGATATTTTGGTGGATAGAAAACCTGGAAATAAACTCAAGTATCTACAGTCAATTGATTTTCAACAAAGATACCAAGGACACACAAGAGAGAGGGGCAGTCTCTTCAGTAAATGCTGTTAGGAAAACTGGAATTTCACATGCAAAAGAATGAAATTGGAGCCATATCTCACACCATACACAAATTTTCAATTCAAAACGAATTGGAGACTTAAATTTAAGACCTACAACTGTAAAACTTTTAATTTTTAAAAGAAAACATACGGAAATGCTCCATGACATTGGCCTGGGCAATAAATTCAAGGATATCACCTCAAAAAACACAAGTCAACAAAAGCAAATACAGACAAATGAGATTATGCCAAGATGAAAATCTTCTGTATAGTGGCTCGGCACCTGTGGCTCAGCTGGCTAAGGTGCCAGCCACATACACCTGAGCTGACGGGTTCGAATCCAGCCTGGGCCAGCCAAACAACAATGACGGCTGCAACCAAAAAATGGCCGGGCGTTGTGGCGGGCACCTGTGGTCCCAGCTACTTGGGAGGTGGAGGCAAGAGACTCGCTTGAGCCCAGGAATTGGAGGTTGCTGTGAGCTGTGATGCCACAGCACTCAATCCAGGGTGACAGCTTGAGGCTCTGTCTCAAAAAAAAAAAAAAAAAGAAAGAAAGAAAATCTTCTGCATAGAAAAGGAAACAACAGCATGAAGAGACAACACAGAGATTAGGAAAAAATACTTGCAAACCACATATCTGATTAAGAGATTAATATCTAAAATATTTAAAGAACTCAACTCAATAGCCAAAAAAGGAAAACTA
>CAUYON010100111.1:0-12183 GCA_963573935.1 Arctocebus calabarensis | reverse complement strand
GATACATATTTACTTTAAGAAAATATTTCAGAGCTAAAAAAGTTTTATTGGGTTGATATTATTTAGGAAGAGTACGAAATGGGCTGATGTATGTTGTGTTAAATCTTTCTTCCTGGAAATAGTTGGTTCTAATTCTCTCTTGGGGCTATTCCAAAGGTCTTCACATGTTCTTTTTTTTTTTTTTTTTTTTTTAGACAGAGCCTCAAGCTGTCACCCTGGGTAGAGTGCTGTGGCATCACAGCTCACAGCAACCTCCAATTCCTGGGCTCAAGTGAGTCTCCTGCCTCCACCTCCCAAGTAGCTGGGACTACAGGCACACACCACAATGCCCGGCCATTTTTTTTTGGTTGCAGCCGTCATTGTTGTTTGGTGGGCCCAGGCTGGATTCGAACCCACCAGCTCAGGTGTACGTGGCTGGTGCCTTAGCCCGTTGAGCCACAGGCGCCGAGCCAGTTTTCACATGTTCTGATGGTCAGAGGTGAGCACTGGTTCCTGGGTCCTCCCTGATGTCTGCAGGTGACAGCTGCTGTTTTAGTCAGTACTGTGTTTCCAGTGTCACGTGGAAGTGTGTCATCCTACAGCCTGGTTTGGAGGGGGCGGTCAATGATTGGCATAGAGGGCACTGGCAGCTTGAAGTGCCATGTAGGGGGTTTAAAAGGGTACAGAAAGGCAAGTGAAGAAGGACAGTGAATGACAGCAGGAAAATGTACTGGACTGCCACGCCTGGCCTGCCATCGTTTCATCTTCTCCTGGAATGGCCCAAAGAAGAGAAGGGTCCCAAAGAACCTGCCAGTCAGTGTTGCCCCGGGTGGCCCAGCCACCCCATCACATGAAGAGTTCTCACACTGGTGTGTTAGGGAGCCCACAAGCCAAACCCAAAAGCTACAACGAGAAACCTGGAACTGAAGACAGCAGTGACCAGAGATAACACCTCTGGGTCAGACGTTCACTTTAGAGATGAGACACCTGAGACCAAGCAGGGAAGGGCGCACCTGAGACACATCGGTAAAGACGGAGCAGAGAAGAGAACTCAGCTGTCCTGGTTCCCAGCTTGATGGCCTTCCCAGGTCGCACCTTCGGGAACAATGAAGCAGTTCAGATAAGCAACAGCATTCTGTATCTCGGGTCCAAACATCATCTGAGACGAGGACCTGCTCAGAAGATATATGGCACATTGGAATGTCATTATACTAAAAAACCTGCATGTTTTTTTGGGGGGTTTGCCTTTTAAATTTATGGTTTGGTTACCGCTCTGGCAGGCAGCAAGATGTATGGCTGTTTGGGTAGGTTGTTAAATATCTCTCTCCATTCCCTGTGAAGATAATTTTCTGCTACTCATCAGTGGAATGTTTTTGTCATTTGTTATAAAAAGCAGGTACAGAAAAATCACAGCATCTCTAGCAAACCTCCCTGGTCCCACGAACACTGGAGTAACAACGCTCTTACATTTCAATAAACCACGGGATTTTGAAGCTGCCTGTGCTAGCCCCCAGGAAGTGAGTCTTCTCATTCTCCAGAAAACTGGGGCTCCGGAAGGGTATTCATGTGTTCTGGGCATTTGTGCAGATTCTCTGCAAGTCGAGTGCAGAGAGGTGACAGTAGGACCAAAGGGCTCCCCTCATCCCCACCTATAATATTCCTGTTTAGAGCGCCCCATTTCGGGCCCATCCCAAATCACATCAGTCCTTCTCCCACCTCCCTTCAGTTTGGCAAACCTAATTATTTCAACATTCCATGCTTTCCACATTAGCCGTCCAGATGGGTTGAGAGCTCGGGTCACACCCCTGCCTGGTCACCCGCATTTCATATTTTCATAAAATATATGTAATTAATTCACTAGGGCCTTGGCATTCTCTGATTTGTCTCAGCTGTTTGAAAGGTTTCTTTTCCCCCCTTTGAATTGTTCCTATTCCATCATTCTTTATTGTTATTCTGTCATTAAAAAAAAAAAAAAAAAGAACCACACTTGAATCAGTGTTTGAGGCATGGTGTTTGAGGGAGAAAAACATGATTTTGTTTCCCAATTCCTCCTCTCTCCAGATCTGTGACACTTGCTAAGTATAGTCCCCATTTTGGGCTTTGGTTTTCTTATCTGCTATATTAAGAAATTGGCCTAGATGACTTTTTTTCTCTCTTTTTTTGAGACAGCATCTGAAGCTGTTGCCCTGGATAGAGTGCTATGGCATCATCATAGCTCACAGCAGCCTCCAACTCTTGGGCTCAAGTAATCTTCTTGCCTCAGTTTTTTCTATTTTTAGTAGAGATGGGGTCTCACTTTCTGCTCATGCTGCTCACGAACTTGTGAGTTCAACCAATCCACCTACCTCAGCCTCCCAGGGTGCTAGGATTACAGGCATGAGCCACCATGCCTGGTCTGGCCTAGATGAATTTTAAGGCCAAAGTGCTCGACTTGCATTTTTCCTTCTGTTTTAATCAATGCTGTCTTTATAAAGTAAGATCAATGGCCAGATTTTGTGGTTTAGGAATTTTTAGCAGAATTTGGTATCTTGCTTTAGATTTAACCAGGCATTTCTGGCCAGGATGATCTCAGTTTGGGATAATCTCTATACGGGGTCCAGGTTTCTCAGAAATTATCCAGGCAAAGCCCTCTTGGCTCCAAATCCCTGTAGACATTGTGTCAGGAGCTCTGGGCTCCTGCTCTGCTCAACATCAGCATCTGGCACGCTGGGAAGATGGATGCTTTTAGTGTACTGTGAAACCCTTAGCAAACTGTCAGCGAGGAAGCTGCAGACGTTATATCTGGTTATTCCTAGAAAAGACATGCCTTCTAGCTTTGCAGACAATGAACTCTGTGAGGAAGACTTCCTGTCCTTGTTTTATGAGGACAATGGCAAATTTCAGAGAAAATGTATCATCTGGGGACAAGGAGGCTGTCACTGGGCCTGACTCCATCATTCTTTGCTAGAAAGCTGCCAGCATGATTAAAGTTTATGTGCTTAATCCAACATTGTGCCAAGACCTTTTGTGCCACATAGATGCCTTCTCTGGTACGAGAGTCAGAGACAGAATTCAAGTTCAATTCCTATTGACGTGAGAAGTGACGTTGTTCTTCCCAAGCAGGCTTGCATCATGATAGCCTTCATCTGGGGGAAGCCTGCTGATCTCACAGAATCATGCCCAAACCCTACAGCATGACATTCAAGGCCATTTGCAATTTACTTTTGGCCTATGTGCCTTAACCCTGTTGAAAGGTGGCTGACTCATGGCTCTAAGTCTTCCTAGTTTGTTCTTGTTCCACTGTGCTCTGCTTTAGTATCCAGCTTACTTTTTGGTTCTGTCTCTCCAGAAGTTCTTCCACTCTAACCCCAGACTCTGTAGCTGTGCTTGGTGTCCAAGCTGTTTGGATTCTCATCTTTGTCTCGGGACTTGGCCTATGGTTTCTCTCATGTTCATCTTCTTTCCCAGAGAAAGATATTCACCTTTGTCAACCTCTTTGGGCTTTTACCCTGGCTGCAAGGTGTTTGCCTGGCACTCTGGCTGGCCTTCCAGGTCGCCTGTGGCAGGAGGAGTAGGAAATTCCGGTCAACCTTCATAGATTCCCTGGGTGCCTCCTCTGTGCCAGGCCTTGGCTCAAGTTTGGGATAGAGAGGTGATTATGACACTCTCCTACCCTAAAAGGAGCCCATAGCCTGGTAGGATAAAAACTGCCTAAATAAATAAAGGTAATAATATATTACGGGTGCTCTCCATGGAGCAAGTGAGGGGCTCAGAGAAGGAATGAGTCACTTGCTCTAGGCTGTGGGGATGCTCAGGGAAGCCTTTAGAGATAAGGCACCGAGTTCCCAGGGAAGTCACGTGGGAAGAAAGAAGGCCCGACACAGAACTAGAATTTCTTCTCTGAGACTGGGGAAGTAGATTCTCTGGGAAGTCCATGGTTTACTTGTTATGCCTTTCCAGACAGGCCAATATGCTCTTTGATGGAAATCTTTGACATTTGGAGTCTGGAGTGCTCCTTGGCCAGCCAGCCTGGCCAAGGGGCTAATTCTGTCTTTTTCAGGAGGGGAATCCCCAGCGGCATCCGCAGTGGATGTGGGAGGCCAGCAGAACAGACTCTCATTCTATCTCCCTGATTCAAGGAGGAAATGGCTCTTGACATGAACTTTCTTCCATGTAGTGTTGCCTTTTAGGCTTGGAAAATTTGCCTCGAGAATGAAATGGCAAGAGAAAGAAGGGTAGAACCAGAATATCAGAGGATAGTGGTTTCCCTAAGGCCATTCTTTCTCCTGCGTGTGAGCTGAGAATGTCACTGTCAGATGTCCAGCCCAGGGCAATGATGTACAGGCAGGTTTGGATGAGGGGTAGTGGCGGCTGCTGGCTAGCCCTAGCTGGCTGCAGAGCTGGGACAGGACCACTTGGCCAAGCAGAGAGGAGAGGGCTGGCATGCTGGACCTGTCCCCCGCCCTAGATGTGTAGGGCACTGAACGCCTGGCACGCTGAGAGGGATGTTTCACCGGACACATTTTTCCACACTGATGTTGGCAGCAGTGCCTGGTGTCCCTGTGGGAGGTGGGTGGTGAGAGGGATGGAAAAAACCCAGTATTTTCCAGCAGGACCATTACACTATGGAAACCCTGACACTGACTCACAAATGTGTCTTTTCTCTTGGGAAGAGTGAGGGAAGTTATTGACTCCTGACTACCTGCAGCTTTTATGAACATCAGAGGCCATGGTGTTTATGTATCAGAGCTGAAAAAAATCAACCTGCCTTTAAGTAAATGCATGTAGGTTAATCTCAGGGTGAGACCCTTGAATGAAAACAAGAAAAGCCACGGAAGAATACACACAGTCTGATTCCCTTTGTACAAAGCTCAGTGCATGTCCATGTGTGTGGTTTAAAGATACAAACATGTGTACAACTGTAAAGTCAAGTAAGGAAATAATAAACATGAAATTTCAAAGAGTGATGTCAATTTTGAAGGGAGAGAAGATTTGAAATGAGATTGGGGCACCCATAGGAGGTCTCAGGGGAATAATCATGTTGTCTTTTTAAAAAGAAGTGAGAACCAAGGTGTTCATTTCATTTAGACAACTAAAATGCAAGAGGAGGAAAGCGGCACTGCCACAGGACGGCACAGAATGGTACAGTTCTGTGTAGCAATTCTTTACATGCTACATATATTTTATGAATATTGTTTATATCTACCATATTTAGTACAATAATAAAACTCCTGTAACTAAGGAGGGTGGGCTGTGTGTGGAGAGCCGTAAGGGTGAGTGAGTGTCTGTTGACCATATATTTGGTGGAAGGACATTTGATCAGTTGCCAGCTTCTTATGTGTCAGCATGCTCCCAGGTTTTCTTCTATCAATTAACTTATATTTTGAATAAAAACCTAAGCGTACAAACTGACTCCAGAAGCCCCTGTTGAATCAAAAGGTTATTTCTCTTCCTAACATGGGAAATGCAAAGGAAATAATATAAGGTGGGGGAAAAAACCAACACACAAAACTGTGCACATATAGTTTCATTCTGGTGTTATTAAAAATAAAATAGCCATCTATATGGATTAAAAAGCTTTGGGAAGTGTCTGTTAAATTATTGGGAAGGGATTCTCTCTTGAACGATTTGCTTTCAGGAAAGAGGATAGTTTTCCCAGCAGCTGACCTGCTGTTTGATTTCATTTGCCCTCCTTTCCTGCAGGGTCAGTCTGTCCTGTGCACCGTTCTGTGCTGTCCTGCGGCAGGGCCGCTTTCCTCCTCTTGCATTTTAGTCATCTATGGCACACTTTCTCTTTTCTGCTTTCCAAAAGTGAGGAAAAAATTTAATTTAATCACTGGAGCATGTTGATAATCCCAGGAGCCAGGAGATTAGCCCAGGCATTAGGAAAATCGTGGTGGCAGGAAACGTGCAGCAGGACGTGGTCTCCACTGGGCAGGGCGTGTCGCGGGAAGTCTGGCAGGTGCAGTCGCAGCCCAGCGCCAACCCACCTCCTGCCTTTCCCTCTTTCCTTTTCCATCTGCTCCACTGTCCCAGGTTAGGTTTCCCGGGAAGCGGACTGAGACACTGGCTAAGGTGCTGGGGTTTATTAGGGAATGCTCTTGGGATCAACATTTGCAAAAAGGAAGGGAAGGGACAGGGTTAGGACCAGGCAGAGGGAGGGAGAAGCTGGCTGGGATGTAGCTTGGCGGGGGTGAGGTGAGAACCCCACAGAGCTGTTCTGAGTTGGGGTGATGGGCTGGGCCTTTATTCCCAAGTAGGTCAGTCAGGTGTCTGGCGGTGGCCACCTCAGGAAGGGACATGATCTTGGTCAAGGGGAGGTTATTCCTGCAAAGGGGTCAGTCCCTAAAAGAGACTGACAGCTTTTCTGGCAACTTTGACCCAAATCCTTCATTCTTGAAGTGGGATTTAGGTAGCATGTTATACCATCTGCCACACCTGCTTGCTGCAACAGGAATATTGATGTTAAAACATGAAGTTAATGCTATCACCTATAGCTAAAAATCCTTCTGTGGCTCTCCGCTGCCTGCAGGAAAAGGACCAAAAGCTCATCTTGGCATCTAAGGCTTTTTGCAATCTGGTCCTAATTGCTATTCATTCTTTCTGATGCTACTCCCCACCCTTATCTATATACCAGTAAAAAGCATATTCTAGTCACCCCCACAAACATTTTCACCTACTGAACCTTCATTTTTATATGCCTAGTTACTATGGAATATCTTTTCTTTCTCAAACTCTTACTCAACCTTCCAAGTCCAGCTCAAATGTCCCTTTGTTCATAATGGCTCCCCAGTTCCCCAGGCAGAGTTATATTCTTTCGTGGGTCTCACTGCCCATGATTCTTCCCTTCTCTTTTTCTTCTTTCTCCTCACTTTCCTCCTCCTCCGTGTCCTTACACTTCCCCCATTCTCTCTGATTTCTCTCTTTGGGGCATGTTCTCCTCTCAAGTATGCCTCATCTGTAAATCTAGAGGCTACAGGTTTGCTTATGTTCCTTATTGTAGGGGAAATCTACTTTTGGTGTGTAGCTGCTAATGTGGCCTCTGGGTCATTACATGAGGCCTTTAAATTAATCCACATTTTACAGAACAGATCCATTTATTGAAAGGGGTGCAACAGAGAAAAATGAAGCTTTTCTTGCCTCCTTTGGTGCTAAAAAAAAAGAACCCTCTTGAAATCAGAAGGTTTCAAATTGGGAATTGCACGTTCCCATCCCCTCATACAGACATTTAAATATCACTTCTCCTGCCATGTTCCAATGGTTTGACTAAGGATAGCAGGCAGGATTAACTTCAGCTCTTAATTTTCTCAGGCAAGTTAGGAAGCCTTTCTTAGAAGTAGTATCAGAATTGGTCACATTACCTTACACCACAATGGAGAGGTAATTTACTTGTGATTATTTGTTTATGTTTCTGACTCCCCCAGTAGACTGAGCAGTCTTCTCTCTTTCATCTGGTTCTTCCCTAAGCTTAGCACGGGCCCTGGGACAGGGGAAGGCTTCATTCATTGTCTGCCGAATAAATGAATATTGTTACATATATTTTGTATTTCGTTCGGGAAAAAAGTGTAAAGATGAAATGAAAGTGAATTTCTTTGTAAGAGAAAAAGGAAAATGATAATAAATGACCGCATTTTTTCTAATATGCTCTCGGGAAGTTTTATATTCCTTTTCACTACAGACCTGATGTCATTCATGAGTTCATTTGCGTGATGGATTATTTGTAGCAAAGGTAAAAGACTTTTGCTCACTCCCATCTGCCTCTTCCATGCTGGGAACAGCCATTGATTGAGTCTTGCCATCTGCCTGGCTCTGTGTTCATTATTTCTAATCTGCAGAATAATCCTTTGTGGTGGATGTTGTTCCAGCCATTTTGCTGGTAGAGCAACTGAGGCTCAGAAAAGTTAAACTAACTTTTCCAAGATGATGCATTTTCAAGTGACAGAGTAGGATGTGAACCAGAACACTTCCTCTTCCTATTGTTGCCTGCCACTATAATTCAACGCACTAGAACCTTCTGTGCATGAAAATGATGGGAGACACCTTCCTATTAGTGATGGAAAACTTTTTGGGAACAATTCTTCTATCTTTTAAAAGAAAGACCTTACAGGTGAAACTTACTAAATGTAGAATATAAACGTCTTAACACAATAGCTAAGAAAATGCCATGAAAGCTATGTGAACCAGTTTGATGAAAATATTTCAAATTGTATATAAAACCAGCACATTGTACCCCATGATTGCATTAATGTACACAGCTATGATTTAATAAAATAAAAAAAACCCACATAGGTCATAAAACAAGAAGCACTCTTACTTTGATGTTTGCATTCTGCCTATGAATGAGCAAATTGACCTGTATCTGTGGGTAATTTCTCTGACTGTGAAACAGGGTGATGTGAACAAGAGTAATCCTAAAGTACTCAGAAATATGAAAGGGTAAAGAACTATCCTATGTGATCATGATATATTTTTATTACCAGGAAAATGGATATGGTAAATGTTGCTGATGACTGAGTATCATCATAGTTAATTTTTCTGTGCCAGAACTATGCTAAGTGTTTTCTGTACATAATCCTATTGAATTCTAATAGCAATCTGGTGAGGTAAATGTGATTATCACAGATACTCCATGGCCCAGTAATCTTGCTCTTAGGAGAGAAATTAAAATAAAAGTTCACAAAAATATTTATGTAAGAATATTAATAGTAGCTTTATTCACAATAGCAAAAATGGAAAACAGTCCAGATGTTCCCTAATAAGACATTAGTTAAACACACTAGCATGTTCTATTACTAAGCTATAAAAAAGAAGTAACATGAATATATTCAGAACAAGGATGAATCTCAAAATCGTTATGCAAAATGAAGAACACGTACTTTTGCAAAGGAGTACATACTAGGTTATTCCATTTAAATGAAGTCTAGAACATACTAGCTTTGGTAGAAAAATATCAGAACAGTCTTTACCTTTGAGATGTGTGGCTGGGAAGGATATAAAGGATTTTATAAGGTGATGGAAACATTTCAAGTCTTGCAAGGGGCTTAGGAGTGTGCATTTGTCAAAATGCATTAAAAGGTATATTTAAGGTTTGTATATTTCATTGTATATAAAATTTACCTAAAAAAGAGCGAGCAAATATTGAACCCTAGATAATTGAATGCATAGTGAAATGTTTAGAAGTAAACTGTACTAATGTCTGCAACTTATTTTGAAGTGTATTGAAGAGATTTGGAGTGATTCGAGAAAAGAAATAATGTTTGAGGTATTAGATATCCCACTTACCCTGATTTGATCATTATACATTGTATGCATGTATCATAATATCACATGTGCCCCCCAAATATGTATAATTATTATGTATCAGTAAAAAATAAGATGGTTTGATGGATGGAGGGAGGAAAGGTAGATATGTGAGGAAACAAAGGTAGTAAATGCCTAGGTAGAATCTAGGCGAAGATAACATTAACATTCATGATAACTTTTTCCAACTATTATGTATGTTTGAGGATATTTATTTAATATGTTAGAAAAAGAAGTAATAGACATCTAATAACTAGAATAAATTGGAAATAATAAACCAGAATAAAGTGCTCTTGTATAGTTCTTTTTTTGACTTTTAATTTTTAAAAATAAGCTTCTTCACTGAACAAATTCAGAGATTTTCACCACTCTTTAATTTATTATGGGGCTTTATCTCAATAAACACATTGTAAGATTAAAATATGGTTAAGTTGAAAATGCACGGAGTACACCTAACCTATTGAACCTCATAGTTTAGCCTCGCTTACCTTGAATGTGCTCCGAACACTTGCATTAGCCTACGGTTGGGCAAAATCATCAAACACAAAGCTCATTTTACTATTAAGTGTGGAATCTCTTGAAATTTATTGATGCTCTACTGAATGTGGATCACCTTCACAGCATCATAAAGTCGAAAACTTTTAAGTCAAGAATCATGTGTACGCTGGTGTCAAAACTCAATCGTATTCATGGCCCTGTATTTGTTGGCCCTGACTGACCTTCCCATTCATCTTCAGCCCTTCCCAGTCATGGCTCATTCGCTACTCATTTGGGATGACTTCTTCCCTGCATTCTTCATATAGTTTTAGGCATCTGTGCCTTTGCTTTCATGCTGTTTCCTGTGGATAGGAGGTCTTCATTCCTGTTAAATCATTACTTACCTTTATGGTTCCACCTCACATGTCCCTATTGATGATTATTTCTTTCTGTCTACTCTCCAGAACTTCAAGGCCCTCTAGAATGAGCAGAGTCCATGCTCAGAGTCAGAGTCTCTTGTGGAGGGCCTGACACTAAGCTTGGTGCAGAAAGAAAACTCAAGAAATGTTGGGTAGACCGAATAGAATAGAACTACATTGAAAAGTCCCTGAGCCACTCCTGAACCCCTTTCTTTGTTTCCTGCCCTCTGTTCTGTTTTATGTGACAGGGTGGAGTAGGGGTGACCCCTGCAAAGGATATTTCCTGGTTTCCCTCACTAGGAGGTGCTGGTGAGAGCTTAGAGGGAGGAGACAGAAAAGCCAGAGTATTTCTTCCCTTCTAGCTGTGCGGAGGAAATTGTCTCCATCAATGGCTATATCTCCTATACAATTCTAGCTGCCATTGGATAACCTCTCCCTCTGTAGCCCCAAATTTTTAAAAAGGATTCCAGCTCCCTTTTGGTAACCCCAACTCCTGGGCTCTCTTAACATTACTGTCTTCATTCATCCTTCTAACCCTTGGGATGATAGGTGTTTTTAGCTGTTGACAATGTCTGGCCATTCTCTAGTTGGCTTTTAGACTATTCTGAAACCTTTGAGACTCACTCTTATATAGCTGGTCCAGGCTCTATTTTCTTGACTAGATCATGACTGTTATAGTCCCTTATTTTGTTTGTACCTCATTTTGTGTATTTTTAAATTTAAATTTAAATATTTGGAAAACCCTGGTACAATTAAAGTTTCTACATTTTTAAAATGTGATGATTTGGGCTGAGCACAGTGACTCAGACCTGTAATCCCACCACTCTGGGAGGCTGAGGCAGGTGGGTTTCTTGAACTTGGGTGTTTGAGACCAACCTGAGAAAGAGCAAAACCCCGTCTATACTAAAAATAGAACAATTAGTTGGGTGTCATGGTACAGACCTGTAGTCGCAGCTACTTGGGAAGCTGAGGCAAGAAGTCTGCTCGAACCCAAGAGTTTGAGGTCGCTGCAAGCTCTGATGGCATAATACTTTATTCAGGGCGATGGAGTAAGACTCTGTCTCAAAAAAAAAAAAAAGAGAGATGATTAAGTTATAAGAGCTCCAGTTTTCTTCCTGCTAAAATCAGATTAAAGAGATGATATACTTTATTTAGCATGCCATCCACATGATCCAATTTTGAATTTCAAAAAAAGAGAAGGGACTTCTAACACTTTCAGGTGGCCTCTTTGCCCTTCTTTTTTTTTTTAATTGTTGGCGATTCATTGAGGGTACAAGAAACCAGGTTACACTGATTGCATTTGTTGGGTAAAGTCCCTCTTACAATCGTGCTTTGCTCCCAAAAGGTGTGGCACACACCAAGACCCCATCCCTTTGCTCCTTCCCTCTCTCTGCTCTCTTTCCCCACCCCTCCCTCATTCTTTCTCTCTCTGCTTTCCCCTTCCCCCACCCCACCGTGTCATTAATTGTCCTCATATCAAAATTGAGTACATGGGATTCATGCTTCTCCATTCTTGTGATGCTTTACTAAGAATAATGTGTTCCACTTCCATTCAGGTTAATACAAAGGCTGTAAAGTCTCCATTTTTAAAAATGGCTGAATAGTATTCCATAGTGTACATATACCACGGCTTGTTAATCCATTCCTGGGTTGGTGGGCATTTAGGCTCTTTCCACATTTTGGCAATTGTAAATTGAGCTGCACTAAACAGTCTAGTGCAAATGTTCTTATGATAAAAGAATTTTTTTCCTTCTGGGCAGGGGATTGCAGGATCAAATGGGAGGTGTAGCTTGAGTTCTTTGAGAGTTCTCCATACTTCCTTCCAAAAAGGTATATCAGTTTGGAGTCCCACCAGCAGTGTAAAAGTGTTCCCTCTCCACATCCATGCCAGTTTTGAGATTTTGTGATGTAGGCCATTCTCACTGGGGTTAGATGGTATCTCAGGGTGGTTTTGATTTGCATTTCTCTAATTAGGGATGATGAGTGTTTTTCCATATGTTGCTTGCCATTCATCTGTCTTCTTTAGAGA
>CAUYON010100108.1:0-19719 GCA_963573935.1 Arctocebus calabarensis | reverse complement strand
ATCATGGGGTATAATGTGCTGGTTTTATATACAATTTAAAATGTTTTCATCAAACTGGTTAACATAGCCTTCACGGCATTTTCTTAGTTATTATGTTAAGACATTTATATTCTACACCTAATAAATTGCACATGTACCCTTGTAAGATGCACCAGAGGTGTGATCCCACCAATTACTCTCCCTCTACCCATCTTCTCCCCTCTCCTCCCTCTCCCCTTTCCCCTTCTCCTTGAGTTTAAAAACAGTACTAGGACATCATGGAATATCATGCAGCCTTAAAGAAAGATGGAGACTTTACCTCTTACATGTTTACATGTCTGGAGTTGGAACATATTCTTCTTAGCAAAGTATCTCAAGAATGGAAGAAAATACTAGATACTTTGCTAAGAAGGATACTTTTTCTTCCATTCTTGAGATATTTTGCTAAGAAGAATATGTTGCAACTCCAGCCATGTAAACATGTAAGAGGTAAAGTCTCCATCTTTCTTTAAGGCTGCATGATATTCCATGATGTCCTAGTACTGTTTTTAAATGTCCAGCACATGAGGGTGAGGAAGTTATGCTAAGCATGGGTGCACTACTGAGTTTGCTGGGAGGGCCTGGGGGTCCTGGCTCATCCACGGACCCTGGTCAGTCTCCCACAAGCTGTGAAAGTAAATGTGAGGGCTATGTTCACTCATTCATCCACTTTGGTTTGGACATTTGAGGAAATCTACAGGCATTCCCTTTTGGTATCTATAATTACTTATTGATTTCTTGTTTTGTGAGTGCAATGGTGGCAAGAGCCAATGAAATGAATACAGCAGCAGTGAGAACAGAGAGCCCCATGTGAGACAGGCCGTGAAGGGCAGGACTCTGGTCTCATCAGAGCTCATTTTTCTCTGGCTGAGTGACATGTGCAACCCAAGAATCTGTTTTCCCTGACGAGAAAAGGAAGGATATTGAAAGATTAGTTTTATGTTTTGTTTCTTACATCAGAATGGCAACAGCGATACAGCATCTCTATTCAGAGAAACCCAGCTAGCAAGTACAGGCAGAGTGGATTCTTTGAGACTAATATATAATGTTTAAGGGAGTTGCAGCCATAAAAACACCAGGCCGTGAATGTGAGTGAGGAAGAATTCATCTGGTTTCTAACCCCACCGATTGTCAACAAGAGTTTGATTCTGACACTTGCTTTGTCCTTGATTTGGACCCTGCATTTATGAACTAAGGATTTTGGTTCACATATAAAGATACTGAGTAGATGCTGTTGTCTCTGAAACACTTTGAGTTCGATAGAGCAAAATAATAAGCTTTGGGACCAGGAGCGAAACATGAGAAAAGTAGTCATCCACTGGGTAACAGGGACTGGGCGGGCATCTAGGAAATGGAGGAGACAGAGGAGGGGGACACAAAGTGAGCAGGGATAATGACCATGCCAAAATGAAATCCTCAGGTCCACACTTTCAACTGCCTGTGGACAGGATAGCAGAGCCAGTGTTCATCAGCCACATGGCAATAAAATGTTCTAGAATTCAGAGCAGCAACTTCCAATGGTGTGATTCTTCCCAGTATGCAAAGCACTCTGATGACTTGTTCCATTTGAGCAGCTGCCCAGCAAGGCAGGTGGCACAGCTTTCCTCAATGGATGAGAAGACTAAGGGCTACAGTGGGATTGGGGGAGAGGATGCCCACAGTCCCCATGAAAGGCAGTGAAGTTCTTTGGTGAGGGCTTGAGGAAAGCTACACACTTGGCTACACAAAGTAAAAGAAAGACATCACAGAGGCCCAGGCCTGCAAACCAGCATGCCCCTGGGGGCACGTCCTGCTGCCTAGAGAGATCAGTCTGCTGGGCAAGAACTGCCATAGACCATTTTAAGAGGCCATTAGTTTCTGGGGACTGTGCATCAGCAGTGACTGCTCACCAGAGAACTAGACCCGTAGCAATCCCAGGGCATCCCTGACCCTGTGACACCTAGAGAGTCAAGGTCTACTCACTGGGTCCCATCTTTCCGCAGGAGTGGGCCACAGGGATGCTGAGGTTCATGCTTACACTGATGGCCGAAGGGGCTCAAGTAGCTTGATGAAGGTCAAGCTGCGAGAGTGTGGGAGGGCTGTACCTTGGATCTTTGGCCATCTGTTCTTTGTGTTTCACTAATAGTATGACAAGCCTTTCAAACACCACTTTCATTTCAAGTTTTATTAGAAGTTGAATGCCAAGCACAAGCAAAGCATAGTTTTACTCTATTCTCCTGTGCTTCAAATAAACCTGGGGGAATATATTCATCTTGGGGTACTATATGACAAAGGGATACTGGCTGGGCACCGTGGCTCACACTTGTAATCCTAGTATTCTTCTAGGCATTAGGAACGCTTAAGGCAGGGAGTTCTAGAGCAACCTGAGCAAGAACAAGACCTTGTCTCTACAAAATACAGAAACATTAGCCAAGTGTGGTGGTGTGAGCCTGGAGGCTGAGGCAGGAGGATCACTCAAGCCCAGGAGTTTAAAGTTGCAGACAGCTATGATGATCACTGCCCTGAGTTATGATCACTTCTCTGCCTTGTAGCCCAGTCTCTCCCACCTTTCCCTATTCCATTCTTCCCATGCATGGAAGAAAGGAACATGCCTATCTCTGAAGACACAGGGGCAGAAAATGAATCTGAACAATCAGGCCTTGCTAATAACCCCCGCCCCTCCAGTTTATGACCATTAGATAAGACCCTTTTATCCTCCAAACACGTTTCTCCATGACTGTCCACTGTTCATCAAACCTAAACATAAAAAGCACACACAATGGCCTGTGTCTTTGGCTCTCCATTTCCTTGTTGAAGCTCTCATGTCACATAGCCTCATGGCAGATGATTTTTTATGCTTTCTCTTGCTAATCTGTATTTTGTCACAGGGCGTCAGCTATGAGCCTGGTGATGGCTGGGGGAAGATTTCTTTTTATTCCTCCCTTCTACATGTTGGGCCTAGAGCAGGGATGGCCTCCTACTGTCAGTACCAGGAAGGCGAGCACAGAGGAGGGAAATCAGACCTTTTCAGTTGGCTGTGGAGATTTTCCTGTAATGCAAATAAGACGTTTCAGATAGTCACAGCCACTCCAGGATGGAATAATGTGCCTCATTAGGTCGTGGCCGTGGCTGACGCTGAAGCTATTAAAGACAGAAGGAAATGATTGCTGGAGTCCTACCCCTGTCTCCTCTCACCACAAACGTTGAGCGGGGATCATGTTGCCCACTTTTCCTATCTTCCCTCACAGCTGGCTGCAGCCACAGGGCCTTGTTCTCACCCTGGGGTGTGAGCCTGAGTCTGGCAGTCTCTGTTCTCTCTTTCCCTCCCTCCCCCTATTCTCCCTGTGTAGCAGGGAATGAGAAGGGGGCAGGGCCAGGAGGCTCTGCCCTCACTGGCAAGGCAGAGCAGCATGATGGGCCCCACGGTCACCTGCTGGCCCTGGGCCACCTGCCTGACCAGGTGCAGGTTCCCAAGAGGGAAGGAGATCTTTCTGGTTGGAACTCCAATAGTTTTTATTTACTTGATTAGAGAGACTTAGGCTGTGTCCCAAGCAATACAACTATCTCTCAGATTATTAAGCTATCAAATAAGCGTTTGTACACAATAATTTCTATAATCTTTACATTCTATGCCCCTGCTATTTATCTCCTTTCTTCCAAAAGCAGTCATCCCAACAGTCTGCCCAAGGTCCAACATAAACACCCCACTATGGCAGCGACCTCAGTTTTTTTAAAACTCCAAGCTTCAAAAACCATCAAGAACTTTCTGTCTCTTGCTCCTCTATACTCTTCTATCCACTCTCCACCTAAGGTGCATCTTCTTGTCCTTTAGAAAATACCCTTTGTAATGATATAAATGATAACACAATTTAAAAATTCTATTTGTGACTATCTAAACTGAAAGGTTGGTTCAAAAAAGGGTGACACATTATTTAGCCTGAATGTACTAACATTATTCTGCAAATGTTTATGTTCCCTTAGAGGGGGAAAACCCAGAAGAGGAGACCTCAGGAAAGTTGAAGATTCAGATAATACAAATGTATTTTGGCTCAAAATATGCTATGAATCAAACATGCTTTTGTATTGTTCAATACCTCCACCCAGAATACGCTGATTGTGTCTCTCCAAGTAACCTAAAGTAGCAAGCTAATTAATTAAGACCCCAGCCTCTGTGCTTGAAATCTCGGAGAAAATTAGCCAGTGATGGGCTAAATTCTGCCCTATAGACATACATGCTGCTTTCATCCTAATTTCCCACTGCCCCCTCATCTTCCCCTTCTCACCCCCAATACCCTTACTTTTATCTCCTAATTATGTGGACTCTATAAATTCCTCAAGATTTGGGTCTCCACTTTTCTCTCCCTTAGTCCGTGCTTTAAAATCTGGAGCGTATAACTGGGAACCTAATGAATTTGCCAATAATTGTTTCATATTTCATCTTCACCCTCAGTAGCTACTTCGCATATCTTCTGTTTTCCTTAGAACTCTTCCTTTGTTAAGCCCATAATAGGTGTTTAATAAATAGATTTGAAGAATGGATAATTAAAAGATATGGATCAGACTTTCCCCCCAATGCTATGGAAATTAGCAGTGAAGAATAAAATAGAAACCTATTTCCTCACTGATTAAAAACAATTCATAAGGATGAATGAGTTTGGTTCTCTCACAAAAGGACTTTTCAAATGAAAAGCTTTTTTTGAATTTTGAGCTTTGCTATGAACAGC
Organism: Arctocebus calabarensis; assembly: GCA_963573935.1. Classification (NCBI taxonomy): domain Eukaryota; kingdom Metazoa; phylum Chordata; class Mammalia; order Primates; family Lorisidae; genus Arctocebus; species Arctocebus calabarensis. The sequence goes on along the minus strand of CAUYON010100108.1, from coordinate 14,998 downwards.
TCTTGTGACATTGAGCACAAAGGCCCCCCTTTCATTTCACAACTGCATAATTTGGAGATTATTAAGAACAGCTCTTTCTTGATATTTTTTAATCATGGGTCACCTAAAAGCATCACCATTAATCTGTTCAGCCCTCCTGCTTGAATCTCCTCACATGAAACACACTTTAAACTATCTTCAGCGCTTGAGTTTTTAGCTCCGTTAAATTCCTGTCAACACATTCTTTTTTATTTTCTTTTATGGAACTAGAAAGGCGAGGACACTTTTTGAAGTCTCTGACCAACATGGAAAAAGATGGGAAACTCACACTGCTACTGGGAAGTCTGTAACAGCTTCTCCATTCAATGCACGCACAGATGGGAAGGTGCGTTGTAAAAATGGGGTTCATATTTCAATGACTCGGGACCACCGAGTCAGAATGAGCAGCCCCTTTCTAATTCATAGCATGATCTTCATAGGAAGCCAAAGGACCCTCTTCTGGGAGACCTTTCATGCCGCTCCAAGAGGAGCCTGAAAGGAACTAAGTGGAGATCCTGGGGTTTGGATTTCACGCAAAGCGGAGCGGGAGCCAAAGCATTTTCCACGAAGGGCTTATCCTAACACGCAAAGCACTTGGGGAGACCCCAAGTCCATCTAGAACGATCCTCTAGCACTTAGTTCTGCATTCTTTGTTTCAGCTTTAACATACTTCCCGTTAGAAAATAGGAAAATTTTGAAAGAGAAATTAATAGGCTAAATTTTATAAACCTAACGTGCAGAGTAGTGAATATTTAAGGGAAGTAGGAAGGCCCTGGGGAAATCTGGAAATAGATAACAACTTAGTAGGGACAGTTATTAAATATTTACTTTTTCCCATTGGGTTAGAGAAAAAGACAAATCTTCCCTGTGGCAAGGTGAGTCTCATTTCCTAGGAGAGCTGTAGCCCATGTTCCTCTGTCATAAGCCTGTCCCTGCCAGGCTGGCCACACGGGGACAGAGGCAGTGATGGCCTCAGCTTTCTCTCCCACCTGGGCTGTTCTCCGTGGAAGCCTTCACTCCCTTCCTAGGCCGGCTCCCGCTCTCTGAGTCCCGGTCCCGAGCCAATGCCTGTGCTTCCCGCCTTTCTCTACCCTGTGTGTTAACGCGAATTTAAATCGCCCACGCTTGCTGGTGTGATAACAACAAAACAGCCTCTGGGAAACGTTATTAAAATGTTCTTCTCCTCCTAACCCAAAAAACCTAACATGCAAACCCAATGCATAACGTTATGCATTCTTTATTTAGCAGCACTTGGAAATGAAGTGTAAAATCAAAATTTCTATATGTGATATTTTTCTCTAAAGGTATTTTTGAAACACATGGGGCGGGGGAAGAGTCCTTTGAAAGTTTGAAATGCGTGGTAGAAATGCCTGCCTGCCTCAGGGGTGCAGAGAGTGTGCAGAGCAAAGGTTACCTCTCCATCGTCTACAGTTGAGAACATCACGTCCTCCTGGACAGGAGCTCAGTGAGCTTCTCGCGCTCAGGAACATGGGCCCTGAGCCCCTGAGAACTTAAATCAACGTGCACTACTTTGCACGTTAGGTTCTTAGGAACTGCTGAGTCTTCAATGCGCCGAGGCTATGATACTTCTTGACTTCCCTGCTTTATACGTATATGTTTTTTGTCAAAAATTATATGCTTTCAAGATACCTGTGTTCATTATTTTCTAATCTATTGTAAAATATCGAAACTCAGGAAAGCAAGGCTTATTTCTTTATCAGATGATTTAGGGCAAGACCAGAGTGTGGGTCTGTCCCGTCCAGAGACACCCTGGTCTTGGAGATGCTCAGGGAACACTCAGCCTCTTTTCGCGCATCATCGTTGATGGTCTTTGCACTTTGTTTCCATGAGTGAGGCTGTCAGCCGAGTGTCCCCATAACTGTGACGTCAGCACCACCGGCCAGGCTGTGTGTTTGAACATGCAAAGCAAACCTTACCTTTTTGTACAGACTCCTCAGATCTCGATACTGCCACATGCTGTTTAGGACCTGAGATGCAGCCTTGACCACTTTCGGGGAGTGTCTGATAAAGAAAAGACAGGAAATGCAAAATGTGAGTGGACAGCTGAGCCTCATACTGACACCGGCTTCTCAGGAAAGGTCAGGAAGAAACATCCATGTGTCTTTTTTGGCTCTTTTTCTCTCAGCCCGGAGATTGCAAGGAGTGTTCTGCCCGCCCCCAGCCCCATTCTCATCAGCGCACCCAGGAGGGTGAAAGACAGGAATGCGTGGCATGTTGGCAGGTAATTTTCAAACTGCAGACATGAGAGCAGTGGCATTTAGTCAAAACGCAGATTTAGCATTTGACTACAAAATAGAACAGAGAGAAAAAAAAATAGTGAGTGGGAAGGGCCAGATTTAGGAGTTTATGGAGGTGGAGTACACCTGTGTAGCAAAAAGAACTTCACTGTCCCCAGTGAAGCCCAAGAGCATATGGAGTGTTGCTTGCCACACCTGCGTGACTGCAGGGACGGGTTCTGCATGGGCTGCTGATGTGAGCACGGGAGACTGGCAGCGACTGCCGATGTGTGCACATGCTCTTGTATGTGTATAGACAAATATATGTCTATAGACGTATACAGATGAATACATGTCTAAATATATACACTGAGCATCAGTAATAAAGCCCTATATACATTTAAACTTCTTTCCTCTGGACTATAGTGAAAAGCCAAGGTCACATAAAGCCTTAGCATAGGGGTTCTCATCCTCTATTTGATCCATGCCTTTGAGATCTCTATGAAAATCTAACTATATATTTTGGTTCAGGGCCAGTCTGTACCTCAAAACAGAGGCTATGCCAATACATCAGTGTTGATTTAAGTCAGCCAGGCTCCAGGAAGTCACGTTGACTGGTGGGCAAGGAAATATTGGCTATCCGTGTGTTCTGGATTCTCACAGGCTGGTTCCCAATTAACTGCATGGCTCTAGTGGCTGACAGAGACATCTATGGGATATCACAGGGCCTGGAACCCTTTTCTCTAAAGCTTTAGATAATAAATATTCTTGGCTTTGGAGGCCTGCCCAACTCTATAGCATAAAAAAAATCAAAAACGCAACACACAAACGAATAGGTGTGGCTGTGTCCCAGGAACTACGACAAACAGGTAGTGGGTGGAACTTCGCCTATGGGCCAGTTTGCAGACCCTGGTCCATGTGAATTGTGGCTCTTGGTGTTGTTCAGGGTACAATCATTTATGAAGACTTCACTGTGATGAATCACTGAAGCTGACCAGTGGCCTGGTGTGATCCATACACACACTGAAGAGAATACAACATCTGGATCAAAGGTGGCATTGAAATAAGATGGCCTTTGAAATAGAAAATGAGTAGATGGTTAGATGGGTCAGACTGCTTGGATTTGAGAGCCACAATGAATGGATACTATGAGGACATGCATTTCATAATGAAATTATGAGATGCTAATTATATACCAACTTGACAAAATGGCTGCTGTTTTCCTGGGTCTTCATGTTTGTCATTTAGATCAACAAATTAAAGGTTTTATTCACCTGTTCATCTTTGGGCAATGGTAACATTCATTCTGTCTATTAGCATTACTGAGATGGAATTCAACTTTGGCTATATGTAGAAATGTATTTTCAAGAGAAAAAATATAGTGTTCTTATAAATTCTAATTTTTTTCTCTATGCAAGGTTAGCTATATTTAAATGACATATTTACTTTTACTAAAATGAATGGTTGCTAAATAATTTCATAATTTATGATAGTGTCATAGTCTAAATGTACAGGCATACCTCATTTTATTGTACTTTGTTTTTTAAAAATCGTGTTTCACAGATATTGTTTGTTTTACAAATGAAGGCTTAGGCAACCCTGCATTTATAAATGAAGGCTTTACAAATGAAGGTTTGGACAAGTCTCTGGGTGCCATTTTTCCAACAGAATGTGCTGACTTTGTGAGTCACATTTTGGTAATTCTCACAATATTCAAACTTCTTCATTATTATTATATCCGTTACAGTGACCTATGATCAATGCCCTTTGATGCTAGCATTGTAATGTTTTGGTGTAGGATGAACCCAGCCTATAGAAGATAGAAAACTTAAGGTTTGTTGTGTATTCTGACTTCTCCACCATTCTTCCTTCTCTCGCCCTCTCCTCAGGTCTCTCCATTCCCTGAGATACAATAATATGAGAATTAGGCCAATTAATAACCCTGCAATGGACTCTACGTGTTCAAGTTAAAGGAATGGTTGACTTCTTTCATTTTAAGTCAAAATCTAGAAATGATTAAGCTTAGTATAGAAGGCCTGTCAATAGCAGAGATGGAATGAAAGCTAGGCTTCTTGTGTCAAATAGCCAAACTGTGGAATCCAATGGAAAAGTTTTTGAAGGAAATTAAAAGTCGCTAGTCCAGCAAACATATGAATAATAAGGAGGCAAAACAGGTTCATTGCTGCTGTGGAGAAAGTTCAAGTGGTCTGGACAGAAGGTCATCCAGGTGCAACTTTGCCTCCAGTGAAAGCCTAACCTCCAGACTGAGCATCTACAGGCTCTTCAGTTCTGTGAAGGCTGAGAGAGGTGAAAAAGCTACAGAAGAAAAGTTTGAAGCTAACAGAGGATGGCTCCTGAGGTTTAAGGAAAGAAGATGTCCATACAACGTACAGCTGCGAGGTGACACAGCAAGTGCTGATCCGGAAGCTGCAGCAGGTTTTCCAGAAGACCAGGCTAAGGTAATGATGACAGTGGCTACACTAAATAACAGATTTTTAATGTAGATCAAACAGCCTTCTACTGGAAGAAGATGGCATCTAGGAATTTCATGGCTAGAGAGAAGAAGTCAAAGCCTGACTTCAACACATGAAATGACAGCTTGTCTCTTTTGTTAGGGGCTAATGTAGCTGGTGATTTCAAGGTGAGTCAATGCTCTACCATTCTAAAAATCCCAGGGCCCTTAAGAATATCCTAAATCTACTCTGCCTGTGATCTATAAATGGAACAACAAAACCTGGATGGCAGGACATCTGTTTATAGCATGGCTTACTGAATATTTTAGATCTCACTATTGAGTTCTATTGGTCAGAAAAAAAAAAAAAAGATTCCTTTTAAAATAGTACTGCTCATCAACAATGGACTTGGTCAGCCAAGAACTCTGATGGAGATGTGCAAGGAGATGAATGTGTTCGTCATGCCTGCTAACACAACATCCATTCTGTAGTCATGGATTAAGAAATAATCTTCACTTACTCAAGTCTTATTATATAAGAAACATTTTGTAGGGTTGCTGCTGCCATATGAGGTGATACCTCTGATTGCTCTGAGCAAAGGCCATTGAAAATATTCTGGAAAGAATTCACCACTTGAGATGCCATTAGGACTCTGTGATCCATGGGAACAGGTCAAAACATCAACACTAATAGGAGTTTGGAAGAAGTTCATTCTCACTTCTTGAATGACTTTGAAGGTTTCAAGCCTTTAGTGTAGGAAATCACTTAAGATATGGTAGAAAAGGCAACAGAACTGGAATTACAAGTGGAGCATGAATATGTGACTGAATTATTACAATATTGCAATAAAACTTAAATGGATAAGCAAGGGAGGTGGTTTCTTCAGATGGAATTTACTCTAGGTGAGGATACATGTATGTACTGTAAACATTGTTGAAGTGACAACAAAGAATTTAGAATCCTACATAAACTTATCTCAAAAAGATAAGTTTGAGAGTCAAGTGATACAGCAAACTTTATCATTGTCTTATTTTCAGAAATTGTCACAGCCACCCCAACTGTCAGCAACCACCACTCTAACCAGTCAGCCATAAACATCAAGGCAAGACACTCTACCAGAAGAAAGATTATGACTTTCTGAAGGATCAGGAATATTTTTGCAGTAAGATATTTTAAATTTAAGTATGTTTATTTATATTTGCTAGAGACGGTGTTATTGTACACTTCATAGACTACAATATAGTGTAAACACAATGCTCATAGGCACTGGAAAACCAAAGAATTCTTGGGACTCACTTCATTGAAATGTTTGCTTTATTGCCATAGTGTCTCTGAGGTCTGCCTGTATTTCCTTTGATTTATAGGCAGAGAACTTTAGGTCTTTTCATGAATACAAATAAAGTACATTTTATTCTTATATAATCAATGCTGAACAAAGATTAAATGCTATGTTTTGTTGTATTTTATCATCCTTAGCTCGATATTTGTTCCTGACAATAGTCAACTAACTTTAGAGGAACATATATTAATATTCAGGTTGCGATAGTGTACTGGAAACAGATTTAGTATGCAAAAATTCCTCTGACACTGTGTGGTTTTTGTTTCTACCCTTAGTTACAAAAAGGAGACTGTGAATGTGTAACGACTAGACTAGCAGACTTTAACCCCTCAATTAAAATGCCAGCACATCACAGCATTACACTAACACATGAAGGTCAGAGAAATGTTGCTTTCTTTTCAGACTTTCATTTTGATCCATTTACTATACTGGTACCATGGAAACTTCTACTTCTACTGGTACCATAGAAACTTCTACTGAAAAACTGTAACTACTGTTTGAAGGACTTGAACAATTGAGCATTTCTAATGTGACAAGTGATTACAACCCAAGCCACAATACACAGTTCTTTACTGACAGTAACAGTCGAGACTGGTAATAGCTTTTCTGTCTTATGACAAAATACAGTGACACATTTCAACACTATTTCCTATATAACTGTTAAAACTGGAAAAAAACAAATGTATTCTTATAACAGATGAATGCCATCCAAGGTCCCTAAGTAGTGTTTAAAATGATGTGAAAAGAATAAGTTATCAAGACTTCAAAATGGTGAGTATAAGACTCTTCTAAGAGTTAATAACAATTACACAACATCTGATCTTCACCTGCGCTGTCAGATTAGGGGTGGCTGAAGATTTTAGTTAGTACAATACACTGTGGTTGCTCAAAACTGCTATGCCAGCGACATGGTCCCAGAGTCCAAGTTTCATCGGTCATGTTCCCCAGGCACTGAGTGTGTAGTGCACAGACTGTGACTGGAAACTTACCAGTCTAACTCTTTACCATCACTATATATAAAGTTGTATATACTGAGAAATAAATATAAATATAGTCCAAATAAGTATAAATATGGAAAATGGAAGGGCATATCTGGACTGTTGCTTCAATCCTGTGCTATCGCAAATAAAAATCAGGTTCAAACCAAACTTATTTCTGAATATAAGTTTTTGAGGACAATTTAGGGTGGACAGATTTGTGCACACTTGATAAATGAACTAGGCTGCCTTGATATTCCTGCCATTCCCAATTATTAAATCATCCCTCATGCCAAAAATTCTATTTTAATAAAGAATTTCTATTTCCTTAAAACATGCTTAGAAGTCCATGAGAATCTCACCACCTACATTCAGAATAGAATTTTGAGATAAATTTGGAATTGCATGCTAAGATTTGGAGAAATTCTTCCAGATTCATTTTAAGAGCAGTGAAAAGCAATAATGAAAATGAAGTGTAGGTAAAAGATGAGGATGAATGTTGTTATAAAGACCTTGTTTTGTTTTGATCCTCAAGTCAGTCCATATATTAAAAAATAAACAGATAAACTACATGGAAAACTAGATGAGACTGACAGAACAGGAGAATTATAACTGGGAAGATGCTGAATTCTACCCAATTTACACTTCTTATTAAACTCATAAATCCAGGATGTTGGTGTTGGAAAAACAGATAAAGGGACAATGAGATAAAACAAGTGACTAGTCCATAAAAATACTTTCTATCAAATTAAAGGGAACTTATGAGATCATCTGCAGTGAAAAAAATCTCCCCATTCATAGTAATCAACATTGGACCAGGGCCGGGTGCCATGGCTCATGCCTGTAATCTCAGCACTCTGGAAGGCTAAGGTGGGTGGATTGCCTGAGCTCATGAGTTCAAGACTAGCCTGAGCCAAGAGTCAGACCTATATTTAAAAATAGCCAGGTGTTGTGGCGAGTACCTGTAGTCCCGCCTATTCAGGAAGCTGAGGCAAGAGAATCACTTGAGCCCAAGAGTTTGAGGTTGCTGTGAGCTATGACGCCACAGCACTCTACCAATGGTGACAAAGTGAGACTCTATCTCAAAAAAAAAAAAAAAAAATTGGACCAGGCCTAACAGGACCATATTCTGTATTGGCAATGTGGATGTATACTATTTTATAAATGGCTTCCTCAGATGCTATTAAAATTTTGTTCCTCAAATAATTTTCTTTGACCACAGGACTGATTAAAGCATCTTTTCTCTTTAAGGCCCATTTACTAATGCTTACCGCTGTAGAGATGTTCACACATTTGGAGGGGATTAATACACACTAAACCATTCCTCAAAGCTCTATAGTCTTCTAATTCAGAGAAAATACTTTAATCTTTGAATGTCTCATGAATATAGACAAATGTATCTGATTGTTTTTGTGGACTACGAATTCACTGTGTGTAGGTGTGTGTGCTCAAAAAATCATTACCATATTAAGCTCTTAATGCTCAGAGTAGTTAAGCATTTCAATAGGAGATTCCAAAGGTCGGCTGGGCTACAGAAAGATGAAAACCCTGTGGCTTCCTGTCTGTGTAGTATAGCATTCACTGTAAGCACAGTATCATAGCATACAATTCAAGTCAACAATCTACGCTGTACAAATATTGCATTTGAGTCCAGTGGGGCTGTTTTACTTGATATAAGAAAGCATTCAAATCCAAATGCTAAACTGTTGACTGAACAGTTTGGAAGTCTCAGGGTGCTTAAATAGAAACCCCGCATCTTCTTCTATAAAATATTGGTAATATTCTGAATTAAGTGAAATAATTTGGTAGAATTTCCAGAAAGCCTTAAAATGCATCCATGTAGCATTTAATAACAAAAGAAAAACTATTTAGCATTTATATGTGAAGAAATTTTGGGGGGCATGCAGGGAATGAAATGTCAAGAAGTAGACCCTTATAACCAAAGGTTTACCCTCTTAATCTTATTTGATTACACTGAGGAAGCAAAATTTAATTAAGATTAGTGAAGGTTTCCGTAAAATTGACAGCTTGCTACTGACACCCCAGATTGTGAAGATAGTTTTTGGTGGGATATTGTAAGTATCATTGGTTCTTAAATCAAACTGGGGGATACTTCTATCTGAGGTGGTACAGCTACTTTTCCAACAAGTCTGATCTCTTTTTCTCCCATTTGCACGAAGATCCTCTTTCCTGGCCGCTAACCCCTATCCTCTATCTTGGAAATACCTATTTGTTCTTTACGATTTGATTATCATTTCTTCTGAGAAACACATTATGGGCCCTTAGCTTTAGATTGGAAAGCGTAGGCATAGTGATTGTTGAATTGAATAATTTGCACCAATCTCATAAGGGAGAGTACTGGAGTAGAACCAAGTTCTCTCTGACTCCATCACACTCTGTCTACTCCCCTGTCCTTCCTGTGTGATGACTTGTTATTAGGACTCGGGGGCTACTATGATGTCTAAGGTGGTCCTGACTGGGTATGCAGAGCTGGAGAGTCACAGAGGCAGAGGATGTGGGACATGAACACATGGACCTCCAATTACTAAGGGACAAAAACAACAAGATACCTTCATGTGCGCTGGTTAAGGTGGCACCTCTCCCATGCTGAGGGACACACTAGCACCAATGCTGGATTGCCAAGTCCCCCTTAACGATACTGTAGTAGTTGCTAGTTACCAAATCATTATTTATCAGATCAGAATTAGGAAGAACACTAGCTTTCACCAAGTGGTGGGAAAGCAGGAAGCCGTCTGCTATTTTTCTACTCTTGATCATCATAGACATATGCTTTTCGGTGACGTTCAACAGTTTTACCCATGACCAGGAGACGACACTCTCAGAACCGGTTCTACCAATACAGAGACACATGCCAGCACACCCCCAACACATGGGAAGTCACCAGAGAACTTACTTATCTCCTTTGCTTTTGGAGATGCCAACCAGCTTCTCAATGCCGCCAGCATCTCGTAAGGCCTTGGCGTTCTCCATGTTCTTGGTGATCACTTCATGCAGGGTGCAGCAGACGGCCGTCACGGTGTCGTCTGACATGGCCTTGCTCGCTGCGTTGTTGCTGTTGTTCCCACCCGGGAGCCTGTGAACGAGGTCTCGCATGGCGTACTTGCCTTTGGAAAAGAAAATGAAAGGAAGAAGTGAAAGGAGGCCAAGATGGGACGAGGACAAAGGGAGAGACGGGTACGGGGAGCAGAGGATGTGAGAACCCACATCCCATGCAATAGTGTTTGTTTCCCAGCACTGACAGTTCTCCATCTGGTAATTTTGGATACGTGTAGTAGAGAGAAAACAGTATTTCCTCAGGTCAGATGCATGTACTTTGGTGCTAGATTGATGCAGTGGTATCAAATCACTGGCAAATTATTTCATGCCTTGAAGTCTTATGTTTTTCAATCTGCAAAGCAAGACAATAGTGGTACGTACCATAAAAGGCTGTTGTAAATGTAATGTATGGACAGCACGTAACACGGGGGATTAACAAGGACATGGGACTTGATAGTTTTTAGCTGTTACTAGGTTCCTACTTAGTTCACAGAAGTTATGAAAATGTAGGCAATTCTAACACAACCCTCAAAAATACCTTAATGGAGTTATGTTGGGATCTTTTTTCTTTTAACAAGTAAGAGTCAAACCACACATATAGAGAGAGCATGATCATTTATGTGAGTGCCGAGTTCCGACACCTGTAAAGAAGAGAGAAACACTGACAGGGGGCAGATAGGTAACTAAGTGTCCTTTGAACCGGGGTAAACTGATCATCTATTAGTCTCCCTGATAGGATTTCACTGTGTGCTTCTACCAGATAACATTTACTAATTTGGCATGTTTTTGTGCAAAAAACAATAGAATCTGCCTCTGCTTCTTTAAATCACTTTATCATTATTAATCTCGGTACTCCCAATGATAAAGGTACTTATAATGACAAATTTATGGAGTACTTTTAGTTTACAAAATACTCTAGGCAATTACCAGTAACCCTGAAAGACAATTAATTTATCCCACCTGCAGCTTCCAATTCTGTTCCTTTAATTTACTTGTGGAAGTAAATGAATGCCTATAGCAAAGTTGGCTGTTCTTAAATTTTTCAGATGGAATTGGCAAGTGACCAAAGTTAGATCCCTTCCTTGTCTTCCTTCCCCCAATTAGACATAGTTAGCTAGCCCCTAGAAGCTATTTAACATATTTTTACCTCCACACATATCTATAAATGATATCTTCTACTATTTAATTCTCTATATAGTGCCTGGCAACAGGAAAGGAACCGGTGGGAGCAGGCGATGATATCTTAATTCCAGGCAGTAATAAATAAAACACAGGCCCTTATCTTTTTGGTATCTGCTCTTATCCTATGTTTAGGGGGCTTATTTTAGCTTGGACAGAATATGCTAATGTTTCAATTACTGAAATAGAAGTGTCTTTATTCACTTGATGATAGCTGAGGAAGGGTCTAAGAAAAATAATTTGCCTGCAAACCCCCAAATGTAGCATATGTATCTTCTAATTTGTCGCCTAATGAAGGCATTTAAAATAGTATGGAGAGGATAGAAGATACTTGGTACATGGATAGTCCTCTGAGAAACTTACTTTATTAATTATTAAATCAGACTCAACTCTTGGCTAAGAGTTTACTTTTGTTAAGGTTGGCACGCTGGAGATTCTATCAGCTTACCACCCCCACCAACCAGCAGGAGACACATCTGAGTTTTATAAAAGCAGGAAGATGGATATGTTCTTTTTTCCCCTTCTTTTTAAGAAAGGTAATGGAAGTAGAGCAAAAGAATTGAAAAATATTTCAATCATTGTACATACGGGGACATTTACACTCTTGACAGAGTATAGATGGCTGGCTTGCGACCTTGGACATTGTCAAGGTTGAAAACAAAAGTAAGGAGAGAGTCAGAGGACTTGGCTGCAGCATTTTTTTTGTGACTATTAACAGTTTTAAAATTATGTCAGATGAATATGAAGATGTGGTTTCATCCTCCAGGTCTTCCTCACCCATGAGCCCCGAATGAGATACCAGTGTCCCTGAAATTTCCAGGTGTCAGGGACCCCGCCGCAGAGCAGTCTCTTTCATTCACGCCAGTGTGCTGTACACATACTGTCATTTTCCATGTACCCCAAGATATTGAAAAGAACAGGAGTCAGTGCTCTATTTAACCTATCACAACCTTACTGTTAAGGAAATTCACTGGAATTATTTTACTTCATGTATTTCGAACATAGTTCACTGACATTTTGCCAGGCAATTGGGGATTTTTTTCATTTAGTCTATTTATCAGTCTATCTGGAGTGTAGTCTATGTTTCTGACCACCCAAGTGGGGAAACAAATCAAGTAAAATTATTCCATAGGAAGAAAGATCTCTGGGCATACAAGTTTTTATTTTTTAGCCTTTGGTTATATGCGGCAAAGCTGTCTTCTCACACTGAAATTTGATTTCTATCCTCATAGAAAATTTGGATAGCAGGAAACCTTTTTAGCCCTTTCTAGTGTTTAGAAACTTTGAAGCTAATTGGGGGGAAAAAGAAAATATAGGACATAGAATATTTATAGTATAAGTCACCTTGTCTGACATGTTTATAACAGCAGCTCAGGGAAGGGAGAAATTAAACTGGAATAGGTTGGAATGGAAGTCTTGAGACAGGAGGTGGACTTCTAGGATTTGTTATGTGGTAAGGGGAGCAACAAAGTCAAGTGGCTCTTTTACACCGAGAATGCTGGTGCCTAAAGAAGGGAAGTTTCCTTTATGGAAAACAGTGTGATGATTTCTCAAAGAACTAAAAGTAGACCTACCATTTGATCCAGCAGTCCCTCTATGGGGTATCTACCCAAACAAGTGAAGTCATTTAATCAAAAAGGCACCTGCAGTTGAGGGTTTATTGCAGCACAATTCAGAATTGTGAAGATGTGGAATCAACCTTAGCGCCCGTCAACTGAAGAGTAAAGAAAATGTGGTGCATGTAGTATGTATCCACATCCACACATACACACATACCATGGAGTACTACTCAGACATAAAAAAGGAATATGAAAGAATGATGTTTTTCAGTAATTTGGACTGAAGTGTAGACCATTATCCTCAGTGAAGTATCTCAAGAATGGACTAAGAAACACCACATTCTCGATTGTTAGTGGGAGCTGAATGAGGGATACCTAAGGTCATGAAGTGGGGTAATAGACATTGAGGAAGGGTGGAGGGGGAGGGATACACATTTTTTGGGGACAGTGTACCCTCTTCTGTGGGTACACTGAAAGGCCTGATTTGGGAATCACACATTTCATCCATGTCACAAAACACTTGTATCCTCTAAATCTATTGAAGTATAAAAAAGAATAACAAAATTAAAAGTGAGAGAAATATGTAGTTTTTCTCTTGAAAATATAATTCTCTCTCTTTGAACTTCTGAAATTATAAGGTATACAATTCAAGGGAGTCTGCGCATATAATTGCTCCCCATCCTCAATTTTCTTTTTTAATCTATGTTTCTAACCACTTGAAAGAGCTAAGAAGCTCTTTCCACCACCCAGTAGGAGGAAACCTTGCCCCCTCTTTCCACCTCTTGGTCAGACTTTTGTGTCCTTGTGGTCTGAGATTTTTCAGAGTGGAGTTAACTCCCTTTTGCAGTCACAGAGGAAATAAGGAGAAGCTGTAAGGTAAGTGGTCCAAACTTTCCTTCCACAGCTTAACACCATCAAGGGATTGAATGGTTTGCTTTTCTTTTTAGAGAGAGAAATGGATGGAGGTAGATTCTTCCTGCGCTAAGAAGGGAAGAGGCTGGAGCACCAGGTGGAGGCTGTCTCTCTAGGAACCTGTTGTAGGAACATGTTGCAAGTTCTGTACAAGCCCAAGGATATCAAAGACACCTAAAGCTCAGCACTGGTCTTGTGGTACCTGGGACCCTGTGCATATGGAGAGGAGAATACGTGATCAAATGCTCACCATAGGGTAGAGCCGGACATGAGGCAGAGGAGGTGGCTGTCTCAGAATGAACTGCTCAGGCCTACACAGGGGTCAGGCCCTAGCAACCCCTGCAGATGGACGACCACTTGCCCTTCTTCAGAATTTAATTTGGTTTCAAAATAAGCAAAAGGTATGACACAAACTGAAAGTCATAGAGTGGTTCATGGTGATGCTACATTTAGCAGGCAACTGTAATGTTTCAGGACCAAGACAAGGAGGACTTTAGACAACAAATAAGTAGTCATGGAGAGAAGCAAAAGATAGGACAGCAGCCATGAGGGAAATACCTAAGATGCACTTGATGGAGCCTGCAGCCTGGTGACACACTGAAGTAATGGAAGGAAAGAAGATTCAGGGATTTGTAGCTGGGACAACAAAATGAGTAATGAAAAGCAAGTAAAATTTAAAGCTTAATGATAGACAAGATAGATTTTATTTTTCCACACAAAGAAAAACACAAAATTAGTTATGTTAGTTATGTAAGAGAATCACACACCCAAATCCCATCAGAAAAACAAGCAGGTCATCTGGTTCAAAGAACACTTAGATTTGTGACAGCCAAGGGGACTCCTTGCCCTGCCTCCATTTGGAACAAATGTATATCACATGATCCACTATCATGGAATCACATCTCAAGAAATAAAAGCATGTTGCTGTCTCAGATCTAAGTAAAATAAAACACAACTCTGCCATCACCATGACCACCACCCTAAAAGAGATCAATCTGTCTTGCTAAAACTCCCAATAGAAATTTGGAAAGACATTTGGAGAATATTCAGAGATCTAAAAATAGACTTGCCTTTTGACCCTATAATTCCTTTACTTGGTATATACCCAGATGACCAAAAATCATATTACAACAAAGATATCTGTACCAGATTGTTTATTGCAGCCCAGTTCATAATTGCTAAGTCATGGAAGAAGCCCAAGAGCCCATCGATCCACGAATGGATTAATAAACTGTGGTACATGTATACCATGGAATATTGTGCAGCC
>CAUYON010100107.1:0-10442 GCA_963573935.1 Arctocebus calabarensis | reverse complement strand
GGGAGGCCATCCGAACTCTGCTTGCCTGTTTGTATGGAGGTGTGAAGTATACTGTGAACCTCTCTCATGGGGGAGGGGACTCCCGTCCACTTGGTGATGTGCTCTGTACCTTTTTGTTTGTGTCCTCGGGGGTCTCAGGTCGCCCTAGCAGGGTTGATGTGCGCTCTTTGACCTTTTCTTTTGGCTCAGATCCAAACCATCGGCTTTCTTGCTGAGTTTCTGTCCTTTAACTCTCCTTCTGGATGGGAATCTCTGCTGAAAGCTGGCTACAGATCGCCATCTTGGCTCCTCCTCCGAGCCTCCTCTTTTGACAAGAACACTGGTTATGCTGAATTAGGGCCCAGGAATGTGACCTCATTTTGCCACAAGTACCTCTTTACCGGCCTGCTCTCCAAATACCTCAAGTTCTGAGGTATGAGGGGTTAAGAATTCAGCAAATGAATTTGGTGGGGGGCACAACTGAGTTCACAACAGGTAATAACTGGCACACAAAGAATAGATAAAATTGTTCCAGAAGTATGTGCAGAATGAGTAAAAGAACCTAGCACAAGGTCTGGACAGGCACAAAAATTTAAGAAGACTAACATTTGACACGTAAAATAGATTAATTGAGAGTATGGAAAAGGAAGGAAAACTGGGAAAGTGTGCTGTCCTGGAAGACAGAAACTGTTTCCGGAAGGATGGCGTGGTCAGCCAGTGCCAAGTGCTGCAAGGGACCTGGTGAGGAAGGCCCAGGAGATTGCTGAGCCCATGGTTGAGCTCTGAGAAGAAAGAGTGACTCCTGGGGAGGGGGGTCGGTGGATGGGTTTGGGTGCTACTGAGGAGAGGTCACAGGTGAGTGAAGAAGGGCTGAAGATGTGGGGGAGAGAGGGGATGGCTAGCGACCTGGGAACAGGGTGTGAGGTCCTGAGCAAGAGGAGGAGAAGAGTCTACAGTTCAGAGCCAAGGTTGGCTCCTGTAAGTGTAGACACCTCTTCTATTTGACTGGAGAAGGAGGAAGTGATGGGAAAAGTGATTGGAGAGTGAGGTGGGGTGGTTACAGGGGCAGAGTTTGGGGGAGAGAGAAGTATGTTTGAATTCAACTTAGGATTTTTTTGTTGTTGTTGAGACAGAGTCTCACTATGTCACCCTTGGTAGAGTGCCCTGGAATTACAGCTCACAGCAACCTCAAACTCTTGGGCTTAAATGATTCTCTTGACTCAGCCTCCCCAGTAGCTGGCACTACAGGCGCCCATCACAACGCCCAGCTATTTCTTGTTGCAGTTGTCATTTTTGTTTAGCTGACCTGGGCTGGGTTCAAACCTGCCAGCCTCAGTGCCTCTGGCTGGCACTATAACTACTGTGCTATGGGTGCAGAGCCTCAACTTAGGTTTGAAGTGAGATTTGATAAAAGAGCATGCAAATGTGTATTTTAAACAATTTCTATGTTATTAAATCCATTATTTATTTTCTTATTGAAACTTCTTTTTCCTCTTTTGTTTTTCTCCCCCTGAGACAGGGTCTTGCTCTGTTTCTCAGGGTAGAGTGCAGTGGCTTCATCATAGCCCGCTTCAACCTCAAACTCCTGGGACTGAGCAATGCTCCTGCTTCAGTGTCCCAAGTAGCTGGGATCATAGGGACATACCACCATGCCCGACGAATATTTTCTATTTTTTTGTGGAGATGGGCTCTTGTTTGTAATTCCTGGTCTTAAGTGATCTTCCTGCTTTGGTCTCTCAAAGTGCTGGGATCACAAACATGAATCACTGTAACTGGTGTGAAAGTTCTTGAATCTGTTTTATTTATGAAATCAGTACATCAAAACATATATTTATTTATTTATTTTTATTACCTTTATTATTAAATCATAGCTGTGAACAATAGTGCAATCAAGGGGTACAATATGCTGGTTTCATATACAAGCTGAACTATTTTCATCAAACTGAGTAACATAGCCTTCAAAACATATTTTTAAAAGATGACTTTAGTGGAAATAGGAAGCATGAAATTCTTGTTTTTATACACACACACATGGATGATTAATGTCAAAGATTAACTTGAGTAACATACAGAACTCTAGAAAGGTAGAGGAGAGAGGAGAGCGGAGGGGGGACCTGGGAGGAGGGAGCATATTTGGGGGGACCTCACCTAATGTGCATGATGCAATGGTACATTTCAAAGCTATTAAGAAATGAGTATAATTGTGATGGAAGTGTTACTTAGTTTAATGTAAGCATTTCACATTGTATATCGAAGCAGTACCCTGAACCCCATAAATGCATCAATGTACAAAGTTATGATCTAATAAAAAATAAAAAAATTAGAACACTTCAAATAAAAACTTGTAGATGGAAAATAATTAAAATGTTTTGAAATCTCAAAACAAAAAAACCCCAATACAAAAAACAAAACATACAGGACTCTTCTAAGGAGGCCTTGATAGAAAGGGTAAGGATTTACTTCACTTAACTAGCCTCAACACACAAAAAAGGATTCAGCTCTGATATCTTCAGTTAGCAAAGTTTCAGTAGTTTTAATATGTTGTTTTACATAGGCAGTTCCTTTCCTACAATAGGTTCTATAGATTTGTTCTTAAGTTGAATTTGCATGCAAGTTTGAACAGGTTCACTTATTCATTACCTGTAAGAGCCTCGGTCCATATGTGTGAGTCATATGTCAGATGTTTGTAACTTGGGGACTGCCTGTCTTATTGTTGAGTTATTGTTTCCCACTTCTAGAGAAGGCAGTGAAAAAATGGAAAAGACAAGTTTATTTGGATATAGGTGGTTGATTATTGTAAACTATCACATCCTAGACTGATGTCATCTTCGAAGTTTAGATAGAGCATTTGATGAATAGATTTAACAATGCTTCTTAATTTTCTTTTTACTCAGTCCATTGCACTAAATTTCTGCTGCCCTTCCCAGCACGAGCTGAGCAAGAAATCTTCACTTATTGCATTTATTTACATAATATCTCCGATTCCATACTCCTCATCTGTAAATTGCCTTAATATCTAGGAGGTAGTTATTTTTTCTCATTTAATATCATTAAGATAATAATCTTAAATGTCAATGAAATTATAAGGTGGAGTTGGTGCTGCGAGATTTTAATGCAAATGGAACTGATTTGATAGTCAAAAGGTTATACCCTCATTTCCATTTTATCATTTATGCATTTAGATATCACAGGAAGGCCCTTTGGCTCTTAAGTCCCTTAATTTTCAAATCTGTAAGATGAAAGTTAAACACCTCCTTTCCCCAGCACATAGGATGAATGTGAAGATTAATATCTTCTAATAGCAGTGTAATATAAAGATATCACGTGCCTTATGATAAAATGTTAGTTGTAATGTATGCTTACAAAGTGTATAAACCTTACATTAGTATTATAGTAATCTTAGAATTCTTGAAAAGTTATAACAAGATCCTTGCAAAATGTTTAGCATCCATAAAGAGTGCTTACACTCAAAGGAAAATTTTCTGTACCACATGTAACTAAAAACTTAAAACAAAGTGAATTTCATCAGTTTTTTTTGAGGATGTGCTGAGTACCAGGGCCTTAAGTATGGTGGAAAAAAAAAATACAATTTGCTGTCTTTTTGCAACTCAGATTTGTAGTAAGGAAGAAAGAAAATACTTACATTGTGAAATTAACATATAATAGTTTTTATAAAGAAAAATTAAGGTACAATAAATTACTTTGGTGCAAGTAGAGTCTGGGGGGAATGGGATGGAGGATCGTGTGACCAGAACGAGTGCGTTAAGAACTGGAGGACAGCGAGTGAAGACAGCAATTGCAGGATACTCAAGAAATGTGCTGTTGAAAGGAAGCAAAGGAATAGGTTGGTAGCTTAAGGGAGGTGGGTATAATTGAGCAGAGAGCGGGAACTCAAGATGTGTTGGTTTCCTAGCTCTGCTGTAACTAAGTACCACAAACTGGGTAGCTGAGAAGAACAAGAATTTACCATCTCACACCCAGTTCTGCAGGCGACAAGTCTGGAATCAAGTTATTGGCAGGGCTATGTTCCCTTTGCAACTTCTAGCAGGACGTTTCCTTCCTTGCCTCTTCCCGGCCTCTGCCCCTTTGCCTGCAATTTTTGCTTTTCCTTGGCTTGCAGCTGTATAACTTCACAATCCATCTTCGTGGTCACGGGCATTTTCCCTGTGTGTCTCTCATGTCTAGAAGTGGTTGCTTTCCTAAAAGACCATCAGAGATGTTGGATCAGGGGCTCACCCTACTCCACAATGACCTCATCTTAACTAATTCCATCTGCAACCACCTTATTCCCAAATGAGGTCACATTCTGAGTTACTGAGGGTTAGGACTTCAGCATATCTTCTTTTGGGGGATGCAGTTCAACCTATAATGAATAAAGTGGTTGCCTGCGGGAGATGCCAGGTGAAAGGAACTTTTAGGAGACAAGAGATATGTTTTCTGCTCATGGCAATCATCTAGCACACAGGGGAAAACTGGGGATATAGTAGAGAGAGGAGGATCACTTGAGCTCAGGAGTTTGAGACCACCCTGAGCAAAAGCAAGACCCTGTCTCTACCAAAAATAGGAAAACATCAGCTGGGTGTGGTGACAAGAGCCTGTAGTCCCAGCTACTTGGGAGGCTGAAGCAGGAGGATCACTTGAGCCCAGGAGTTTTATGTTGCAGTGAGCTAGGCTGACACCACTGCTCTCTGGCCCAGGTGACAGAGTGAGACCCTGTCTCAAAACAAAAACAAAAAATGCCAGGCCTGGTGGATGTATGCCTGTGGTCCCTGCTACTCAGGAGCCTAAGGCAGGAGGATCACTTGAGCCCAGAAGTTTCAGGTCTTGAGCTCTAGCCTAGGCAATAGAGGGAGACTCTGTTGGAAAAAAGACAAAGAAAAAGAAAATATTCAGATAAAGGTGAGCTGTAGATTTGATAATGGGAAGAGAAAATTCTCCTTCTAGTGTTTATACTTTGTTAGTAAAAAAGAAACAAATATTTCTAATATAAAATCCAGACTAATATCATAATCATCATTAGCATTGTTCTAGGCCAATACATTTATAATGCATTGTGGTATGCATTTGAAAAAGAAAGAAATATATGAAAAGTATAGCACAGTACTTGAGATACACACACACACACATTTTTACATTTACTGAGCAACTATTTCGTGGCTTTGGGCTAGATACTTCATATATACGTTACATACTTTAATCCTGATAACATTTGACAGTGGTATTTCCTGGACCCCACCAAAAAACTACCTCTTTTTCTACATCCTTATAATATTTAAGTATTCCATGTGTTACACAGCAGCACAAAGGCTAACTCATAGCACTCTGCCATGTGAACACATACTCTGAAGGTTGTTAGGTAGTACAAAGTGGAGAAGAAGTGGAATATTTTAAATGAAATATTTAGGATGTAGAGTCAAGATCAATAAGAACAAAAAAGGAACTATTTTTATAATCCTATAATAATTGAAGGTAAAAATACACTGTGAACAAACACACTTTGGTTCATCATGACAAACTTCACGAGCTGATCAAACACTGAAGCTTCTTTGTACTTTAACCTGGGCTTCTTGGCAAGAAGCCCAGGCAGTAGGCTATTTTTTTTGGTTTGTTTCTCAAATAGAGATCAATTTGTAGTCTTTATCATCTCTGTCAATATTGATATCAAAAGAATATTAGGAACTTGAAATATTTAGTGCTTAAGATTTTTAATTTTGGTCTGCTTTAAAAAATGTTTTTAATATTTTTATTAAATCATTTGGTCTGCTTTAAATGAATCAACATTTTAAAATCAATTTACTCTTTTGTATTTTGCCTAATTTTGGTTTCAATTCACTCCTAAATTTAAGACATAGACCATATACACAGTGTTTTTGTTTGGTTAAGGCAATAAATAATTTTCTACATGTTCACACACTACAATTGAAATGTCAAATAATAATACAAGCTAAGGTTATCTGAGGAAAATAACATCTATAAGAAAATGATGGCATGCAGCCAACTGTACATTCATCTGGATGGTGTAGGGGGAATACTGTTATCTTCATTGTAGGTTTTGACCACACCTGTCCCATAGACCAAATTGTCTCAGAGTGATTATGTCATCATAATAACCATGGATTAGAAAGAGTAATTATATATACATATATATATTATTTTTGTTGATAGCATTGGTTCTCTAATCATACCCATTGAAACCTATAGTGTCAGCAGGATAGATGAGTAAAAAATAACAGTGATAAATATTCTCTATTTACCTTACAACCAGGCATCTCTGAACTACTGTAGGGACAGCTTTGGTATGATTTGGTCTACGGTGGCACCCAACTTTCAGCTCTAGACCCACTGCACAGGGCAAGTGTGTGCATACATATAATGATGCTTCCTTTTCTAGTCCTACTCATTTTTCAATCTTACTTTCCAGCCTTGACTAAGATGGAGGACTTCCAAACTTCTCTCCTGATAAAGGGCAGAAAGAACAGTAAAGGTTACCAGCATTGACTTCCTATCCCAAACTGTCTAAATGACAAATTTATTTTGGCTCCCTCCAAGATTATTCCAAGATTTTTCTGAGTTTGTTTTAAAGATTCAAATCCCAGAATCACATATTGATGAAGAATAAAAGAAGTGGTGACCTAACAGTCATAATTTTGCATTCTAAAGACTGAAAACTTCAACACGATGTTGGTAAAAGCTTGCATTGTATTAAGTAGCAAGAGGTAACTTGAAGAAGTTACACTTTGGTCTTATATTGGATTCTTTAAAAAGTTCTGATTATTTTGTTTTAGCTTAATTATTTAGATTTTATGCAGATATTTTAGTATTTAGATATTCAGTAATACTTTCGATTAAAATTCTCTAAATTAATTACTATTTATATGCAATATTTTAGATGAAAACTCTGCAAAGTGGTGGCTACCCAGACTTTATTGTATAATTTATGATACCTTATTCATTTGGATTTTAATGTTTTAGTTTGCTTTACACGGAGGGTGCAATTGCAGTGGGGAAGTTTTATGGAGCATAAAAATTTTGGCCTTTAGGGATTTCTTTTCCTGCTAAATAAAGAGTTTGCTTCCTCAGTTCTTGATTTTACAGTGTTAGGGTGAGAGTTTAAATATATAATAAACCCTCAAGTTAGTTTAAAAATAAAAGTATGAAAATTATACTTTGGACATGTGATTGCATTATTCATAATAGAACTATTTAAGAAATGTGAAAAGAATAAGAACTTAATTTAATATGTGAAATATGTTATCAAACTCATATTAGAGAATATCTCTTCTAGTCTTCTGGCTTATTCCTTTCTTCTCCCTTCAAATTCACAAAATAGATCTTAAAAGATTGAAAATAAATCCATCGGAACTCTGTATTTTCCTGGAATTAACTCCACAATAGCAATTCATTCTTCTTTTAGGTTAGAGAAATCTAGGTGATAAGCAAATGGGACTTTGGAACAAAGCCCCTCGTTATTCCTGTTTGCTAATAATCATAGACTCAGGGTGCTTTTTTCTGAGTAAGCATTTGGACTTCTTCTAACATAAAAAATTGTTCTTTTATATAATTTAGTTTCTAGTCAGCAATGGAAAGTATATTTTTCACTTTTAGAAAGAGAAGAAACATATTTTGAATAACTCGAATTATGAATTACACTGTGGGGTTCCCAGAAGACGCCCAATGGCTATGACTTGTCCACAGAGTCACACAGGCACCAGGGAAGGCTTTTCTGGAGAGAGTTCATGGAATAGAAAAACCAGTGGACATTAGTAAGCCCACCCTGTTCTCCACAGCATCAGGTGTT
Organism: Arctocebus calabarensis; assembly: GCA_963573935.1. Classification (NCBI taxonomy): domain Eukaryota; kingdom Metazoa; phylum Chordata; class Mammalia; order Primates; family Lorisidae; genus Arctocebus; species Arctocebus calabarensis. The sequence goes on along the minus strand of CAUYON010100107.1, from coordinate 2,665 downwards.
ATGTCTCTCTACTGTTCTTATCATAAATACAAGTTGAACATTTTCCTACAGATCTTAGGATGTTAGGATAGATCATTTTTGGACTGTAAACTTCCTGTATATTTGAACAGTTATCTTTTCCCATAACATAGGTCCTGCTTTTGCTTTATTTTTGTGTAAATCATAACTTTACATTTAGACTTTCCTATAAGAATGGATCATATTTAAACATAAAGCCACAGGTACCAAATCTTGGTTTGCCATATGTGCCTACCAAAAATAATTTTTCTCCTCCTGAAACATACTAGCCGGAGGCATCGAACCGGGAACTATAACTAGAAAGAATTAAAGTTTCTGTGATAAAATGGGAAACTCCACCCACGTTAAAAGAAAAAAAAAAAAGCGGCTCGGGTGCCAGCCACATACACCGGAGCTGACAGGTTCGAATACAGCATGGGCCAACTGCAACCAAAAAACAGCCAGGCATTGTGTGGGCACCTGTAGTCCCAGCTCCTTGGGAGGCTGAGGCAAGAGAATCGCTTAAACCCAAGAGTTTGAGGTTGCTGTGAGCTGTGATACATGGCATTCTACTGAGGGTGACATAGTGAGACTCTGTCTCAAAAAAAAAAAAAAGAAAGCAATGTTTTTTGGTGTGGGCTGTCTGGACTTTCGAAGAATTAATTTTCCAGTCTAGAGAGAGTGTACTTCTTAGCTTGTTTGATGTTGTTTTGTGTAGAGAGACGGACAAATAGTGTCACAATACTGTAAATCATGCTCAGAAAAACTTTGCAATCTGGTTTGGCCAGTTTGAAATTTTAGTTTACTTTAGACTTGTAGCTTATAAAACGCTTTAATTTGTGTTATGGAAACTAACTCTCACAACAACCTCAAGTGATACACAGAATAGCTAAGGGGCTCAAACTACAGAGACTACAAAATTGTCCACATGGTTTCAGAAAGAACAACTCGCATTTTCTTTTTCTTCTTTCACTGGCCTTTCCACAGTACTGTCCTGCCGGGATGCCTTGGGATGATATAGTAGGTGACGCATTCCTTAGAGAACATAAAGCTCTTTCGAATAGGGCTTCATGATTTTACCAGGAGTCATAGTAGGGTATTTAACAACAGTGAAAGTAATCATTGCATTTCACAAAGTTGTTCTGCAGAAAGAAGGTGCTGTGAACGTGTCTCTGGAAAAGACTGAAACTGATCAAGAGGTTTCACATGTCAATCTAATTCCCTATCAGTACATACAAGGAAGAGAGAACACTCACTCTCTATTTGCTTTTTATTTATCTTTTATTTTTATTTATTTATTTTTAAGACAGAATCTCAAGCTATTGCCCTAGGTAGAGTGCTGTGGCGTCACAGCTCACAACAACCTCAAACTCTTGGGCTTAAGCGATTCTCTTGTCTCAGCTTCCCAAGTAGCTGGGACTACAGGTGCCCGCCGTAACACCTGGCTATTTTTTTTGTTACAGTTGTCATTGTTTTTTAGCTGGACCAGGCCGTTCAACCTGCCAGCCACGCTGAATGTGGCTGTCACCTAATCACTGAGCTACAGGCACTACTTCTGTTTGCTTTTTAAATTCAACAGCCTCACTTAAATTTGTAAGTTAAAAATACCTTGCAGATCTGGCTCGGTGCCTGTGGCTCAACGGGCTAAGGCGCCAGCCACGTACACCTGAGCTTGCGGGTTCGAATCCAGCCTGGACCTGCCAAACAACAATGGTGGCTGCAACCAAAAAATGGCCAGGCATTGTGGTGGGCGCCTGTAGTCCCAGCTACTTGGGAGGCAGAGGCAGGAGACTAGCTTGAGCTCAGGAATTGGAGGTTAGGAATTGGAGGTTGCTGTGAGCTCTGATGCCACAGCACTCTACCCAGGGTGACAGCTTGAGGCTCTGTCTCCAAAAAAAAAAAAATACCTTGCAGATTAGATCAACCAGTGGTATCATTGGCAAATAAAATTGTAAATACTGCCTGGGTCAGAAATCACTTTTCAGTTCTTAGTTGTTTGTATTTTAGTGTGAGTAGAGACACTGTAATTAGGAGGTTTGAAGGAAGGGAAGGCAAGGGAAGAGAAGAGAGTGTGGGTCCCTGGTACGAAGGGGTTTAGAGTTTCCAGTCATAGTTTCATTTCATAAGTCTGTCTAAAGCTAGGCTTTGTGCTAAGTTTGTATCTTGAAAACAAAATTTTTAATTGTTCTCACATAATTTCTCAGCAGCTCCATTTCAATCAGGCTTTGAGAGTCTGATCCTCAAGAGTTGGAAGTGTCCAGATATGGAAGTACCTTTCCATGGAGAATGACAAATATGCCTACTCTTCAGCTTTCCCTGTTCCCATCAAAAACGGGTTGAGGGTGGGATATGGGGGATGGGGAGCAGGAAGTGGGATGTGGGGGGTTATTCCAGATTTACAGGGTGAAAGGGGTTGGATTTTTTCAGGTTTTTTTTTTTCATTAAATCATAGCTGTGTACATTAATGCAATCACAGGGTACAATGTGCTGGTTTCATATACAATCTGAAATATTTTCATCAAACTGGTTAACATAGCATTCATGGCATTTTCTTAGTTATTGTGTTAAGACCTTTATATTCTGCATTTCGGGTTTTTAAAAAATTAATCTATGCTATTTTTGTTAACTTTCTTTGATAAAGAAACACGCCGATCATATGTCGTGGGAT
>CAUYON010100106.1:0-10506 GCA_963573935.1 Arctocebus calabarensis | reverse complement strand
CTGAGGGTGATAAAGTGAGACTCTGTCAGAAAGAAAGAAAGAAAGAAAGAAAGAAAGAAAGAAAGAAAGAAAGAAAGAAAGAAAGAAAGAAAGAAAGAAAGAAAGAAAGAAAGAAAGAAAGAAAGAAAGAAAGAAAGAAAGAAAGAAAGAAAGAGAAAGGGAGGGAGAGGAGAGGAGGGGAGGGGAGGGAAGGGGAGGGGAGAATGGGGGGGAGGGGAGAAGAGAAGAGTTAAATAGCAAGCAGCAGTGGAGATAGAGCCAATAGGATTTGCCCCAAGGATTGTATTTGAAATGTGACGGGAGGCCAAGATGTTAAGGAAGTCTGAGCAACTGTGGGGAGAGCACTGAGATGGAGAAAATTTCAGGGAGAGGTTGTCAGGGGAATCACCAGAAACTCATTTGGAGAAATGCTAAACTTGAGATGTATGTTAGACATGCAAATATTAGTGGAAATATTGAGTGGGCAGATAGAAATCTGGAGTTCATGGGCAAGTTCTGGACTGGAAATATAAGTTTTGGATGTCATTAACATATAAGCAGTTTTTAAAGCCGCAAGACTGGATGAAATTGCCAAGAGAGTAAAGAGTTCCAAAGACTGAGCCTGTAACACTTCAATATCAAGCAGCCAAGCAGATGAAGAATCAGCATGCACGGCTCGGCGCCTGTGGCTCAAGCAGCTAAGGCGCCAGCCACGTACACCTGAGCTGGTGGGTTCGAATCCAGCCTGGGCCCGCCAAACAACAAAACAGCTGCAACCAAAAAAAAAAAAAAAATGGCCAGGCGTTGTGGCGGGCGACTGTAGTCCCAGCTACTTGGGAAGCGGAGGCAGGAGACTCACTTGAGCCCAGGAATTGGAGGTTGCTGTAAGCTATGATGCCATGACACTCTATCCAGGGTGACAGCTTGAGGCTCTGTCTCAAAAAAAAAAAAGAATCAGCATGCAGACAGAGAATGGAGGGACCAGGTAGCTGGGTTGAAAACCAGAATGTGCATTTTCCTAGATGCCACGTTAGAAGAAAAGTTATTTTTAAGGAGGGAGTGAACAACAGCACTAAATGATGCTCGTGGATCAAGTAAATCAAGGACTGAGGACTGACCATTGGATTTAGCAACGTGCTGGTCAATAGTAACCTTGACAATAGCAATGTTGGTGAAACCATAGGACAAAACTTGATTGGGGAAGGTTAAACTGAGAATGTGAGGGAAGTTAAGTGTAGACATCAGTACAGAAAAATCTTAACTGGAGTTTAGTTACAAAGGAAGAGGTGAAATATAGTACAGAAGCCACAGGGAAAAGAGGAGCTAGAGAAAAGATTTGGGAGACATACAAGAAATCAGAAGGGTCATTACTGATGGGAATGATCCATTGGAGAGGGAAAATGAACAACTGGAGAGAGGATAAGCATCCTGAAACAATGCTTTGGGGAAGGCAAGCAAGGATGGGAGTGGGTAGCAGGTAGACCATAATTTGAGTTACGACATTGGAAAGACCTCAATCAGACTTCCCAATGACACATACGTTGTGATTCTCAGAATGCTCCCAAGGTAGTTCTGACCCAATGTCTTCTATATGTGAACCATCTGTAGATAAATACAACTCTCCTTGTACAGTTAAATGTCTGTGGACCATGCCGGCTCTAATCTCTCACTCTCACCTCACCATGACCCTGCATCTCCATGCCCACAGATCCTATTGCCAAGTTTCCGGTTGTTGCAAACACTCTTCTCCAATTTATGGGATGTGAGTTTTCCTTAAGAATAGCAAATATGTTTCCTTTTCTTCTAATTTTGACATTTGCACATTGATGGATGTTGAATTATTCTCCCAGATAGTTTCTGGCAGGGGGAAACCAAGCGAGCTTATTTTAGCTCCCTCTCTTGTTTTTCCTGTGGCATTTTCACTCATGCCAACCCAGCTGAGGAATGAGGCATGGTGAGTAGCCACAATGAGGCATGGAACTAGGAGCTGTGTTCCTAATCCAGGAGGGGTCAGGGAGCAGTCCTGTGGAGTCCACAAAACCCACACATTAAAAAAAAAATGTAAACAAAGCCACCAAAAAAACAACAAGGGTTACATAAAGGCTCTAACCAGCCAGTTGTATCATCTGAGTTGAACTAAAAAAAATTTTCAGCAAAAAAGCTCAAGACAGATACTATTGGATGAAGCCCTACTACCTGGACTTAATCAGTTCAATCACTATAGTTATGCCTTCACTGCCAGGACCATAAGTATTTTTAAAGTCCTTGCTGTTTTTATTATATTTTAAGAGTGTGTTTCTAGTTTCCAAGTGATAGGATTGAAGCTCATATTGCTATAATTATCTTCATGTCTCTGGTTACTCTGAAAAACATGGTTTTTCATTCAAAAACCTTTAATAACAAAAATATGCTAGGCATTGTGCTAGCTTCTGAGAACTTTACAATGATGAGGACGTAGTCCCGGCTTTTAAGGATCTTATCATCTGGTTGGGGAGACAAACAAAAAAGGAAATTGCTATTTTTCTTCCTTATTGAACAGATGTTTATGTATTTAGCTTATTTTAAATTCGGGCACTTGTGTTTTATTATTGATCAACACACACTTGTTACTCATTATTTAAAAAGTAGGGAGAGAGAATTGCAATATAATGTGGTAAATACAACCAGAGAAGGGACTGGTTAGGTTATTGAAAGAATACAAATGAGGAAGCTTAGCCCATCTGGGAGAGCCATGGAGGTGAAGGGGCTGCTAGAAATTTCATGGATAATGGGAACACCGGAAACTGAGCAAATAACAATGAAGTGAACCAAAGTTGTTCAGCATTACCTCACTACAGAGTAGGAAATTGGGATTGGTGAGACTTGAGACCAGAGATGGACAAAGACCAGCAACCTCCAGCCTCCATCGCCAAATGAAGGTGTCAAGAAGGTAATGAGCTTTGGCAAGGGAGTGACAAGGTCAAATCTTTTTTTTTTTTTGGCTGGGGCTGGGTTGGAACCTGCCACTTCCAGCCTATGGGGCCAGCGCCTTACTCCGTTAAGCCACAGGTGCTGCCCCAAGGTCAAATCTTTAGACAGATTTCTGATGAAGGAATTTTAGGGCCATGGGTAAGTAGCATCCTCCCAGAAGTAGGTCTTGAACCAAAGATTTGAGTTCAAGTGATTTTTTTTTTTTTTTATAGAGACAGAGTCTCACTCTATTGCCCTCAGTAGAGTGCTGTGGTGTCACACAGCTCACAGCAACCTCCAGCTCCTGAGCTTAGAAGATTCTCTTGCCTCAGCCTCCTGCGTAGCTGGGACTACAGGCGCCCGCCATGACGCCCGGCTATTTTTCTGTTTTGCAGTTCAGCCGAGGCTGGGTTTGAACCCTCCACCTTCGGTATATGGGGCCGGCGCCATACTCACTGAGCCACAGGCACCACCCAGTTCAAGTGATTTTTAAAGACAACAATCCCAGAGGAAACTAGTAAGGAAATGAGAGAAACAAAAGGGAAAGGTAGGAAGCCAGGAAAGGGAGCGGTCTCAGGGGAAGTTCCCCTCAGTTTGACCCCGTGAGGAACTCCAGAGTGAAAACTATACTCAAGGTAAGTAGCTGGGTTTCGTACCACTCACCAGCCAGTTGCCATCTCTTGGCTATCCTGGAATTGACTCTTGGCAGTTCTTGATGTCCGTATAGGCCGGGCAACTCCATTGTCAATGGACCATCCTCCTCCAGTTACAAGGACCAGCAAAATGCAGAAGCTAGGGAATGGACAGATGATGGAAGGGGACAGGAATGGAAGGGTCTGGGCGCAGCATGAACAGTGCCCATAGGGAGACTAAATTGGAGTAAAGTGGAAGCTTTTTTACTATTTGTAAAATAAGCAATATGTCCGATAAATAACTCTAACCCTACACTGTCCCTAAATCTTTGCCCATCCCTGACTGCCTTTCCACTTCTGAATGAGTGGAGACAAAGCTCCTATCTTTGGGCTAACTGAAGAGATAAAGGACAAGGTGATAACCAGGAAGGAGATGAGGACAACTAGAAGACACATTTACTAGTCAGGAAAAACAAAGATTCGTATGAATCTGGTCACGTGTTTCCAACACCAATATTTCCAAGTAAAAGAATGCACATAAAAATTTTTACCTGGTTGGCTCGGCACCTGTGACTCAAACAGCTAAGGCGCAAGCCACACGTACACCTGAGCTGGTGGGTGTGAATACAGCCCAGGCCCGCCAAGCAACAATGATGGCTGCAACCAAAAAATAGCCGGGCGTTATGGCAGGCGTCTGTGGTCCCAGCTACTTGGGAGACGGAGGCAGGAGAATTGCTTAAGCCCAGGAGTCGGAGGTTGCTGTGAGTTGTGATGCCACAGCACTCTATCCAAGGAGACAGCTTGAGGCTCTGTCTCAAAAAAAAAAGAAAGAGAAATTTTACCTGGCTTGAGTGGGAAACCAGTTAAGAGTATATGGCAGTATCCAGGTGAGGGAGAATAAGGACTCTAACTAGGAAAGAGATAGTAGGAACAAAGAGAACAAAGGATTCAGAAACATCTACCACCTTAAAGAGGCAGGAATGGCTGTTGATGAAATGGTAGGGATGAGTCAAGAAAGACACTTTGGTTTCTAGGCTGGGTGTCAGCATGGATGGAAATAGTATGAGACAGAAATATAAGAGACAGAGATGTAAGAAAAGCATGGGTTTTGAGTGGGGAAAGGCTGGTGATCTCATACTATCTTATCCTTACACATTTTGGTATTTTCAGATTGAGACCCCAAAACCATCTATGCCCACATAGTTTGCCGTGTGCATTAACATGACTTAACTACTTAGTTGTCTGAAGTCCTATAACTTGAGTGTTCCAAGAAACTCTTGCCCAAGAAAATGAAGTGGTGGTTAGCTTTATAGTTACAGGAACTTCTCCAAAATCTGTCTATCTAATATACAGACTACTTCTTAGGAAACAGATATTTTATAAATGACTCTTTATTCTTCATGATTCACTTTGAAACTCCTTCCTCGGGAGGCGACTGTGGCTCAAAGGAGTAGAGTGCTGGCTCCATATACCAGAGGTGGTAGGTTCAAACCCAGCCCTGGCCAAAAATTGCAAAAAAAGAAAAAAAGAAACTCCTTCCTCATTGCGTCCCCCAATCCTAAAGTACTATGCATGAATTTTGCCTAATCCCAAATTAGGCCTCCACATAGAAAGACCCACCCATAACCCATCCCCCCAAACATCATAAATATCCTGCTTCTGTACTCCACCCTCTGAGACTATAAGACTCTATTAGGTGATGGTCACTCTTCCTGCAATAAGTGATAAAGTCATTCTGCTTCAGTAGAATTGTTTTAAATAAAGTTCTACTTTATCACCAAGATATTTTGGCAGTGGTATCTTAGGGCAGCCAGTATTTGACAGGATCTACGGTCATTTGTAACCACCACTAAGTCGTAGCTATGGAAGTTTAGGCTGATTTTGCTTTTCATTCATTTTCTTTTCTTTTGCTTTACCATTATATATATTATTTATTTGATTGACATAATATTTGTACATATGTATGGGGTACATAGTGATGTTTCAAGTGATGGCTGCATATGATGTGTAGTAATCACATCAGGTTCTCACATTTTTCCAATAGAAAGTTTTCTTTTTTTTTTATATTGTTAGGGAGTCATTGAGTACAAGAAACCAGATTACACTGATTGCATTTGTTAGGTATAGTACCTCTTACAATTGTGCCTTGCCCCCAAAAGGTGTATCACACTCTGAGACCCCCACACCCCCTCCTTCACTCTCTCTGCTCTTCCTTTCCCCCAACCCCCTCCTTCTCTCTGTCTCTGCTCTCCCCTTCCCCCACCCCCCACCATGTCATTAATTATCATTAATTGTCCTCATATCATAATTGAATACATAGGATTCATGCTTCTCCATTCTTCTGATGCTTTACTAAGAATAATGTGTTCCATTTCTATCCAGGTTAATACAAAGGCTGTAAAGTCTCCACTGTTTTTAATGGCTGAATAGTATTCCATGGTATACATACATCACAGCTTATTAATCCATTCCTAGGTTGGGGGGCATTTAGGCGGTTTCCACATTTTGGCGATTGTAAATTAAGCTGCGAATAGTGAGTTTTCTTAACTCTTCATGTGTGTACAACTGGAAAAAATGTTGATTTCCTCAGTCACTAACCCTTCTCATGTAGACACTAAAAGTCTTTATGTTCAATGCTTTCCCCTATTAAAGATTGAGAAACTTGCCAGGCGCAGTGGCTTATGCTTGTAATCCCAGCACTTCGGAGGCCAAGGCTGGTGGACTGGCCTGACCTCACGAGTTGGAGACCAGCTTGAGCAAGAGTGAGACCTTGTCTCTAAAAAATAGCCGGGTGTTGTGGCAGGTGCCTATAGTCCCAGCTACTTGGGAGGCTGAGTCAAGAGAATAGCTTAAGCCCAGGAGTTGGAGGTTGCTGTATGTGATGCAACAGCACTCTAGTGAGGGTGACAAAGTGAGACTCTGTCTTAAAAAAAAATAATAGAAAGATTTAGAAACTTAATTGCAAGAACCCAACGATATTTCTGAAGGCTTCTGTTTAAAGAGCAAACCCGGGATATTTTGAACATGGTGTATACTATCATCAAATGTTTAAAGAAACGTCAAAAGTTGAAAAAACATCTAGATGATGAGAAATTACTTAATGGGTATAATGTACATGATTTGGATAATGGATCCCTAAAAGCCTCAATGTCATTATTATACAATGTACCTATGAAATAAAATTACATGTGTATCCCTTAAATCTATACAAGTATTTTAAAAAAGAAAAAAAAATTCCGTGAAATTTCTTGAAGTGTGAAGAGATATATGTGATGGTTCTCCTAACATATGAGGCCAGGAGACCTGTCCTCTGGGAAAAGCAGCTGTGTGAGCTCCACACTTAGTGGGATGTCCAACCTCATGTCTTTTATTTTATAGAACAGGGGTGCTCTGGAGTGGCTGAGTTGCCATAGATAACATATTTTCCAAGTTTCTATTCATTAAATGTTGAATAGTCCAGCCAGGGGTGTCCAACCCATAGCCACAGAGTCACAAGCTGATTTTGTGAGGACTTTTTTTACTTATCTATAGTGTTAGGTATCATGAAAAGTATGCACAGATCTTTTTGCTAATCAGCTCTTGTTAGTGTTTGTATGTTTAATGTGGGGCCCAAGACAACTCTCATTCTTCCAACATGTGGCAGAGAAGCCTCCATAAGCAAGCCTCTATAGGTCGGTCAACCCAAAGCTATGCCTGATTTAGCTTTCAGATTTATACTGGTCTTAAATCTTAATCTGAGATAAAAATTGTAATTGAATCTAGATCAATGGTTCTCAGTGAAGTGGGAGGGGCAATTTTGCCCCTCAAAGGACATTAGAAAACACTTGGAGATAATGTGAGTTGTCACAACTGGGAGAAAGTACACAGTGTGCTACTAGTATCCAGTGCACAGTGGCAGGAGATTCTGCTAAGAGATGGCTCGGCACCTGTGGCTCAACGGGCTAAGGCGCCAGCCACATGCACCTGAGCTGGCGGGTTCGAATCCAGCCCCGGCCCACCAAACAACAATGGGGGCTGCAACCAAAAAATGGCCAGGCGTTGTGGCGGGTGCCTATAGTCCCAGCTACTTGGGAGGCGGAGGCAAGAGACTCGCTGGAGCCCAGGAATGGGAGGTTGCTGTGAGCTGTGATGCCACCGCACTCTATCTGGGGTGAAAGCTTGAGGCTCTGCCTCAAAAAAAAAAAAAAGTTGTGAAGTCTCCATCTTTTTTATGGCTACATAGTATTCCATGGTGTACATATGCCACCATTTGTTCATCCATTCTTGGGTCGATGGGCACTTGGGCTGTGTTCCTGTCTTGGCTATTATGAATTGGGCTGCAATAAACATTCTGGTACAAATGTCTTCATTGTAAAATAATTTTGGGTTTTTTTTTTTTTTTTTTTTTTGAGACAGAGCCACAAGCTGTCACCCTGGAAAGAGTGCTATGGCAACACAGCTCACAGCAACCTCCAATTCCTGGGCTCAAGAGAGTCTCTTGCCTCTACCTCCCAAGTCGCTGGGACTACAGGCGCCCGCCACAACGCCCGGCCATTTTTTGGTTGCAGCTGTCATTGTTGTTTGGCAGCCCCAGGGGCTGGATTCGAACCCGCCAGCTCAGGTGTACGTGGCTGTCGCCTTAGCCTGTTGAGCCACAGGCGCCGAGCCTGTAAAATAATTTTTGATCCTCTGGGTATATACCTGGTAGAGAAATTACAGGATCAAATGGTAGGTCTACTTTAGTTCCTTGAGTGTTCTCCAAACTTCTTTCCAAAAAGCTTGCATTCCCAGCAGCAGTGTAGAAGTGTTCCCTTCTCTCTGCTTCCATGCCAACATCTGTAGTTTTGGGATTTTGTGATGTGGGCTAATCTTACTGGAGCTAGATGATATCTCAAAGTAGTTTTTTGTTTGGGAGATTGTGGTGGGGGATATTTGGTGGGATTTTTTGGCCAGGGCTGGGCCTGAACTGCAACAAAAAAAAATAGCCCGGCATTGTGGTGGGTGCTTGCAGTCCCACCTGCTCAGGAGGCTGAGGCAAGAGAATCACCTAAGCCGAAGGAGTTTGGAGGTTGCTGTGAGCTGTGACGCTGTAGCACTCTACCGAGGGTTAATAAGTAAGACTCTGTCTCAAAAAAGAAAAAAAATAAAAAAATAGAGATCTTTCATAGTTCTCTTTATAGAGATTCTTTCATGTTCTTTGTTAGGTAAATTCCCAAATATTTCATCTTCTTGGCACTATTGTAAAAGAAAGAATCCTCAGCGCCTGTGGCTCAATGGGCTAAGGCACCAGCCATGTACACCAGAGCTGGCGGGTTTGAATCCAGCCCGGGCCCACCAAACAACAATGACGGCTGCAACCAAAAAATGGCCAGGTGTTGTGGCGGGCGCCTGTAGTCCCAGCTACTTGGGAGGCAGAGGCAGGAGACTCACTGGAGCCCAGGAATTGGAGGTTGCTGTGAGTTGTGATGCCACAGTACTCTATCCAGGGTGACAGCTTGAGGCTCTGTCCCCCCCTAAAAAAAAGAAAGAAAAGAAAACAAGGAAAAAGAAATTTATCACTTTGCTAGCTAAAGGAGGAGAATGGCAGACTATTGTCTGATAATCCAAATTCCTCCTTTTGGGCAGAAGTATAGAGCTTTTAAAGGTTCTGATTAATTATCTAATCTCATCTTGGGCTAGAGGATCTCCTGGCCTCTGCCCAAAGGATTCCCTTAAGCTCTCTCTTTTTTTTTTTGTTAGTGACTCAAATAACAAATGACTTGGCACCTGTAGCACAGAGGTTAAGGTGCCGGCCACATGCACCTAGGCTGGCAGATTCAAACATGGCATAGGCCAGCTAAACAATGACAACTGCAAAAAAAAAAAAAAATAGCCAGGCATTGTGGCAGATGCCTATGGTCCCAGCTACTTGGAAGGCTGGGGCAAGAGAATCATTTAAACACAAGACTTTGAGGTTGCTGTGAGCTATGACACCACAGCACTCTACTGAGGCCAGCATAGCGAAACCCTATCTCAGAAAAAAAAAGAGACTCTGTTTCAAAAAAAAAAAAGACATCCCCCTGCCTCTTCCAACCACTGCCCTGAGGCAGGGATGTAGGTTTTAAAACTCAAAAAGGATACAGTGGCGGGTGGGTGGTTCACGCCTATAATCCTAGCACTGTTGAAGGCCAAGGTGGGTGGATTGCTTGAGCTCAGAAGTTTGTGACCAGCCTAAGCCAGACCAAGACTTCATCTCTAAAAATAGCCGGGTGTTGTGGTGGATGCCTGGAGTCTCAGCTACTTAGGAGGCTGAGACAAGAGGATCTTGCTTGAGCCCATGAGTTTGAGGTTGCTGTGAGCTGTGACACCACTGCACTTTACCAAGGGCAACAATGTGAGACTCTGTCTCAAAAAAAAAAAAAGAGGAGGTTTTAAAGAGACAGAAAGCATTTTTAACTATTCCCCCCCGCCCCGGACTATTCTGTCTGTTATAACTATGACTTCATACTGTTGGGCTCAAGCAATCTTGCTGCCTCAACTTCCCAAAGAGCTAGGACTAAAGGCATATCTACCACATTCAGCTAACTTTTCTTTTCTTTTTTTTTTCTTAAGAGACAGAGTCTCAACTTTATCGCCCTCGGTAGAGTGCTGTGGTGTCACACAGCTCACAGCAACCTCCAACTCCTGGGCTTAGGCAATTCTCTTGCCTCAGCTTCCCGAGTAGCTGGGACTACAGGCGCCTGCCACAATGCCCAGCTACTTTTCTGTTTGGCAGTTTGGCTGAGGCCGGGTTTGAACCTGCCACCTTCAGTATTTGGAGCTGGCGCCTTACTCGAGAGCCACAGGTGCCGCCCCCCCCCCTTTTTTTTTTTGAGACAGTCTTGCTATGTCACCCTCGGTATAGGGGGACTGGTGCTACCCACAGAGCCATAGGCGCTAGTCTCTAGCGCCACTACTCTCTGGTTTTGAAGTGTGGGCTGTGCAGGGT